>JAJIRX010000054.1:0-51251 GCA_023853785.1 Psilocybe azurescens | reverse complement strand
CGTAATTAGTGAAGAAGAGACCAACTCACGTTTTTCATTGCTATGTGTGTTCATGTGGGTCTTCAACCCACTGGGCCTACACCAGAAAGAATATATCAGTCCGACTCAAGAAGCAGCAACAAACCTTTCTAATCCTATTCGCAATACCGAAAATAGAAAGAAAAAAAGAAATAGACAAGAATAGTCGAACGCTCTGACACGCACCTTGAAACTTCTTCTGACAGATCTCGCATTCATGCATTTTCGACTTCTTCTTCTTCTTTACTGCACTGCTCGTAGGTCCTTTAGGGGCCGGATCTGTGCTGCTCCTCACTGCCACGTCGTCCGATGGCCCAGTGCCTCTGGTGCGTGACAACATCTGGCCGTCTTCTTGGCCCGGAACGCTGAATCTCGGCGGCGTATCCATATCGCGGTCGAACTTCACCTCATCCCTCGCAGCAGCAGCAGCTTCGCTCCCGGAAACAGAATCATGGTCTGAATGGGCAACGGGCTGTGCGAATGTCGAGGATAAGAAGAAATTCGATAGGAGCTGGAGGAGCCGCTGGGGTGGCTGCTATGAGAATCAGTAGTCGACCGAGAACGCGGATGTGAGTGTTGCAAATTTAGCGGGAGCGTAATCGATGGCAGGCTAACTTCGGAGGTGTTACTTCTTCCACTCGAGCTGGAGTGGAAGTGTGACACTGCAGACAGAGATGGCAAGAGTTATCAGATTGCGAACGGAGGACCGAAACAAGAGACGATGCAATATAGGTGACGTACGTGGAGGAGGATTGGCACTATCTGTGACCACATTTGCGTATCGACCCTGATGATGATGGCTCTGATGATGTGAGTGAGAATGAGCATCTTCTTCATGATGTCGTAAATCTTGTTGATTTGGTTCGCGATTGTGGTGTGGATAATTACTATGATGGGAGTGGCGGAAGGGTTATTACTCATGGGAATGGAGGACGCCGGGTGCACATTTCGAAACGACACTAATCGATGTGCCGCATCTGAATTCCGGGCATCATCCGGATGTGTATCGAGGTGAGAGCGCTGAGGCATATCAGTGTCTGCTACCCGTCGGGAAAGCGCGTAGCTCGGCTGAGAGTACGGATACGCCCTGTCAGGATAATGGCTGTGGCCGTGGCCATCTTGCGAGGCGTTTTGTAAGTTGCTTGATTGCAGGGCATGGTACCCTCTCAGGGTGCTCCGATAATGGCCCAGCGGCGAGCGCGATTGCTGCTGTGAGTGATCGTCGATGGGTAGGGATTCGACAATCAGTGGAGGAAGGGTATCACGATCAGAAGGGTATCTAGAGGTTTCGGATGAGGATGGGTATGTATGCATCGAATGGACTCGATCATGACTTGAATGGGGATGTGTGCCGACGCGAGGATCGTCGACGTGAGAAGAGTGCTCATAGCTGAGGCTACGATTTGGTTCGTCATCGTCATGCGAAGCTTCCGAGTATCTAGGTGTTTCCGGCTGCATGGAGTGGCTAGAGTGATGGGAATACGCGTTATGACTAAAATTTGACATGTTGCTATATGTACGCTGAGGAACGAGGGAGTGGTGAGGATGTGACTGAGTGGCTCTGAATAATACGGTCTGCGCGAGGAAGAAGCGTATGCCGAGAAATCGACATTGTTTGCACTCTTCTGTGAATAGAACGTCGGTTGCCCAGGATTCATCCCTGGAGGTTTTATTTAGAACAAGATCTGCACGGAAGATAATTTTATAACGGACCGTAAATGGCTTGGTCGATGGGTTTGGAGAGTTCACGAGGGCTCCTGTAATGGAGGTTGGATTACTCCACGACAGTAGAATATAGGGAGAAAAAGGTGTCGGTCCTTTCTATGGACTGGAAATACAAGTTCAAAAATCACGAGCAAATTAGTCGCGTAGCACGCTCAATTTCATACACTTACAGTGCTTTTTACTTTCTCTTGAATTTGTCAGATATTTGGCATCCGCGACGTGACCTGAGCCATTGTGAGTTTGAGCTAAGTTTTGCCATGAAAATTGAACAAACATGGACTCTTTGTCTTGCCTACTTAAACCCTGGGAAAAGGCAAAACTCGTGCGTGCTATACAGAAAGACGGCCGGACCTAATCAGCATTCAGTCAATAAAATATACTTTTCATAGATTATTACTCGGAAATACCTGGTCGTCGTATAGATTGGCGAGGAAAGAGAAGAAGACCGCTGGCAGGGGCAAGAGGAGTTCTTGTTCGCCTTTGCAGCACAAATCGGAGGCCGTATTTTGGCAGGCACGCCAGCTGAGAAAATCAATGATCGCCAAACACCGCGTAAATAAATTGCGTCATATCGCAATGAAGGCTTCAAGTGTTCTTGTCCATCGATGTTCATCGTCAGAAATGCAGAATTGTCCAAGAAATACCATGCTAAAAATGAATCTGATCTGTTAAAAAGCTCATCTTACTTTCTCTATTACTTAGCTGGCGAGCCTTTTCGCTAAAGACAATATTCTCATCCCTGACGGAGTCAGCGCGGCGGTTTAATCAATCCTTTTTGCGACGCACCCCATGCTACCCCATGCAGGTACACCGGTTTGGGAGGACACGAGTCCTATAGTTTGTCAGGTACACAGTCGTATCAGCTCTCATTAAGGCGTTCAACTTGATTTTCCGACTCGATTAGCGAAAGCTCGAACCACACAGCACGCCTCGACTTCGGCGTTATTATTCGTTCAGTAACCCATGACAGATTTCTGAAAAATCACTCTGAAGTCACCCAGATTTACTTTCAAGTTGCTTTTCTGGTTAGTCGTCGTAAAATGGAGATTACAAAGCCGCAAGAGACTTGACTTACCTGGGAATATTGGCCAAGGATTTCAAGGCAGACATGAGAAATCTTCAGTAGAGTTAATCTACTGACAACGGATTGTATTTATTATATCAATTGATATCACCCAAGTGCGTGGTCATTTCCAATTAAAGTTCCCAAAACTGAACCGCTTTTCGGTCTTACTTCTCTTGGTCCGCAACCAGGGTGGCGGCAAAGTGCAATGATGGGGCTAAAGATCTAGTACCCACCTCTACATTCATACACGAGCAACCATCTTGCTTTGTATATAGCCGCAGAATTTGATACTGGCTTCAAGTTGATAAGTACACAAAAGTACAACTTCATATGATTTCCTTAAAACGAGAGCTCTAACGGAACGGGCATGGCTCTTTTCGAATCACGTGGTGCCGTCCGTTATCTGTTCGTGCATCAGCCCAGTTGTTGCTATTTTTGAACCTCTTGAACCGGTACCATTATTGCAAGCCTCGTGGGCTCTAGGCTCTCTTGCTACTATCCTCTACTATCACACTCTATCACATTGTATTCTTCTCCTCACTTGGTGCCAGTGAAATTTGCAGCTTCTGTGCAAAAGTGGACGAGTTCGTTGACGCCACTTCGTATTGTTGAATGTATAGAAAGCTAAAATGTGCAAAGGACAGACCGTTTTCTGACGCATTAATATCTTTTGAAGATCAACACCTATAGGATCTGCATGGCTTCGAGCACGATGCAAGCCGTTCTGAAAGCTCAAAAAGCACCCTTCGCAGAAAATTGGGTAACGAGTTGAAACAGGTGTCTTCATCATCCCTCGAAGAACAATGTGGGTACTTGTATCACTTATGATGAGGATAGTTGCGATGTTCATCTCATCTCCGTCGATCTTAACGTGAAGCCTATGCAATCACGGAACGCGTTCTGTCGCTCCCTGCCTTTCAGCAGTGTCGATCTATAAGCTGCTATCTCAGTATGCCCACAGGCGAGGTACGCACTGCCGCGATAGTGGACGCGATCCTGCATGCAGGTACCTGCTCTTCCTGTTGATCAAAATCATCATTTTCTCAATCCGACTCCAAATATTCTCACTAAACCAATGTCAATCATCGCCTTCCTTTATTAAAGGCAAGACACTTTTCGTCCCCAAGATCCAAACAAAAGATGGAACGATGGATTTTCTGCGAATACATTCTCCTGCCGACCTCGCATCGCTTCCAGCTGGAACGTGGGGGATCAAAGAGCCAGAAGAATCATGGGAAGGTCAAATACGGTCCCGCGGTGCGCAAAGTTCTCCACAAATCATCTCTGCCTCTCTCCCATCTAACTTTAGTGATATTTAAATCATGATCAATCACATTCACGTCCGTGTTCGCATTCACATTCACAGTTCTTGGATCACCGTCAGAGCCCCTCGACGTCATCCTACTCCCCGGTATATCCTGTTTCCCGTGCACGATATAAATAGAGTTGTATTAACTTTCTCTTTTAATTTCGATCCGCTTTCCCAGGAGTCGCTTTTGATCGTACACTTTCCCGCCTCGGGCACGGGAAAGGGTACTATGACCGGTTCATCACAGCTTATACGAACACGGCGGCATCATCGTCATCATCAACAACGTCAGCATCTTCAGCGCATCCGAAACCTCTGCTCGGTACGTCTGGATCTCTTCCGTTCCGATGATACCATTTCCCTCACGTTTTAAGTAATGGCTATGTCTATGGCTAATGACTAATGGTTTATGTTGATAGTCGGTCTCGGACTGCGTGAACAGATTCTACCGTCGGGTCAAGTTCCCGTCGGGGAGCATGACTGGAAAATGGATGTCCTTATCACTCCAGATGAGACTATCACCTTCGATTGCTCTGCTGCTGCACAAACCCAGGCTGTGTTGGATTCCAATTCGCCATCGCCATCGCCATCGGACCAGTGAACATCCCCATGCTTCCATTTCTTCCTCTCTTTTTTGCTCCTTACAATGAAATGAAATCGAATCCTGAATCCTGACAGCCTATTCAAAGACGCAAATATGTCAGCCCCAACAAAACCATGCGTCTGTCGTAAGTCTCGCCGAAAGTTGTGATCGTTTGATATGGCATACGCAAGTGCTTTGCCATTGTGAATTTTTTTTCTGCATGCGCCGAATATTAATACGCATCAGAGTCTATCCAATATGGAGCATATGTCGAATGTTGGCGCACGTATGCCAAATGTCCCTTGCCTTCGTCAAATTTTCTAGAACCCTAATATGCATCTGTCCACTATGGAGTATATGTGGAATGTTGCGCGCGTATGCCAATTGTTCCACAGTGGCTACATATGTATTGCCTTGTGGCGTTCTTTAGAGTCCAGGCCATGTTCGAAACGTTAAAAAATAGCTCTCGATTATGATTCTCGCCATTCGAATTGGAGCTACTCCAAATTACAATCCATCTATCTATCCCTGCCTCACACACTGGGTGGGGCTTACTGAAAAAGCAATGCAGTACTTTTTCTTTCGAGTATTTTCCATGTCAGATCCCAACACCCGTTATTTGTGGGTCCAAAAATAAGTACACACTCTGCCAATTTTAGACCTGCGAAAGTTTGGCTATCTCATCATCATTAGCGTGATCAGAGTCGCCGTTGATAAAACTCAGTACTCAGACTCAATACAGCCATTGCAGCAGTCATAAAATCAAGCCGCGTCACTGATTCGACGCTGCCCAGTGAGCCCACGGGTGCTGCTCTGAGATCTCAATTGTCAGTTGAATGACACCGGAGGTTGGAAAATTTAGTAGATGCGGCCGATTCATCCGTCGGGGCATGAGGTCGATTAATTTTCTCTGTCAGCTAACTTACAATACTTGTATTACACCCAACACGACGGCGTTCAGCGGCTCAAAGATACCATACATATACGAGGCCGCCCCGTTCGGATTTCGTGAGGGCAAAGGCAAAGGGCAAGCAGCTGCATATACTTACTCCATGATCGATCACTTTCGAGGCAGTGGATTCAAGGATGCATAACCGGCCGCTGAGGGCAGGCGTGTACTGAACAGTGAAAGCGGACCCTAGTAATAGAACAAGTAGGGGTGTTTGCAGCCAATGAAAAACATAAGTGCTGCTAGTGCGTGCGTATTTTTCACTAAAATTAAAAACGAACGAGAATGGGTCGGCAGTTCACTTGGGGACCGGAAATGAGGATGCGTTTACTGTGCTTGTTGTCATCTTTGTATTTGATCACTGGTGAAGGGTGGCTGACTTATGTGAAATACAAGGCATATGGGAATCAAGCATAGCCCACGCGTAGCTCGAACTTCATTGCGGCGAGCGGGCGCAGTTTAAGTGTGTGATTTCTTTACTTGCCTGATAGGAAATTAAAGCTACATGGCACGGTCAAGGCCTTAGAAGAGGATAGGTGACAGAGGCGCTGACATTTGAAATGCAGAGCCCACCAAGAGCCAGGAATTATATACTCCTTAAGGTGAAAGTCAAGAACGGTAGTACTGTTACCAGGACAATTGTCAGATATATTTAGTGAAGGCGAACAGAATTCTACAGAGAGTCCTTGCAGTGTACAACTACAAGATAATTTGAAAGTTAAATAGGGATACGGATCTGGCCGCGAGTAATACATGGGGCAAAGCAAAGAAATGAAGGTTAGAATGAAGGTCGAAAGCAAATGCAAATCTCGGCGGGCGAAACAGGCCTGAGTGTGTAGGTAGTCGGGAAGGGCTTGGAGGAGAGGCGCCCTGTCCAAATGTTCATACTGGGACAAGGTCGTCCTCCGAATCAGACTCTCCATTTTCCCTGTGACCGTACTTGGCCAAGTCGTCTGCGAAGGGTGATTTGACGAAGGATTTGGCACGGGGTATAGACCCATCGGTGTGTTCCATCACCCAATCGTGTAAAAGGGCATTAATTCTAAAAGGTGATATGCCGGGAAGCGAATTAGATTTCAAAAACAATTGTCAATGATTTCGCCATGATGAGAATAAATGCAAAACAGCCACTTACTCTTCCGAATGTGTAACGCTACCAAAATGAGGCGCGTCCTTTACTTGAGAGACACGGGGTGCAGCCCGACTGAGACGAGGCGATCTCGTAGTTCCTCGACGTAGTGTAGAGGGTAAGCGACGTCCCCACCGCAATGGATCAGGTGAACAGGGCACTCTATCTGGCGCAACTGCGCGAGATCGTGTGGTTTACGGTCAACAAAGAAGTCAACGGAGACAGTCCGCAAGGCACCGAAATTCTCTGGCGCCCAATTCCTCATCGCCTGGGGGTAGGTGTACTGAACAAGTCTACATAATCGCCATCATAAAGAAATATATCAAGTCCATCAGCGAGCAGGGACGAAGTGATGTTGCAAGGGAACTTACGCGGAGACGATGCTTGCACTACTTTGGTTGAAGCCAAGCTGAACAGCACCGAGGATGGCGTCGAGCAGTGCGTCTTCGTCTGGATTTTCGTCTTTTCGGCCAGCGACCCAGCAGTCATATATCTCTTGGCGGCCGGAGGCAACGTCTTCAGGCTAAATATCGAGAGTCTATGAGACGAGAGACGAAGAGGTTAAACAATTTAGACCTACTTCTACCAAAGGCAGAGGAGACACCATAAACACGGAGAGGATCTGCTCAGGATGACTCACTGCCATCTCCAATGCCACACAAGCGCCCATGGAAATGCCTACGATGTGACACTGAGGTAGTTTCAATGTCTCCTGAACCCTAGTCAGCCCGACAAACATTCAAACAAATAATTACAACTCACAATGATTTTCGACACGTCCTCTGCAACTTCTGCGCGTCTGGCATTGGGTGGGACCGGTCCAACAGTGTTGCCGTGACTGCGAGCATCCACTGCCACTAGATTGAAGCGCCTCACCCGAGGACTCGCAAATTGGTCTTTTAATTATGAGTGTTAAGCACCCAGGCCGCTATTAGGAAACCAAGGCTAGACTCACTGTGAAATAAGACAGAGGAGATATATACGGGGTGCAAGAAGAGGATCGTCGGAAGCGACGGGTCAATATTTTGTGCGTTCTCTGAATCCGGGGTCGAGATAACATAGTTAAACTGAACAGTGCCCGACGCGGTCTGGACTTTGAGGTGAGGCATAGTGAATCCGTAGTTGATAATAAAGAAAAGGTAAAGCCTGGTCGGTTGATCGTGAAAGTAGGAGAGGAGAGGGAAGATATGTAATAATCTTGTTCCCCAAACCAAGACATGATCGGCTTTCCAGATTTGTTTCTCCCTTCGCCTAGCCTAACGCACAATTATTGGCCCACGCGGCGTGAGAGGACGTGAGTGGCCAGGGAAATATGATATAGGCCTGGAGACCCATTGCCAAGATCCATTGTCCACCTATACTCAAGTACTGCACAACCGTGCCAGTATGTGTAATTGTAAAACCTAGTAATAATCGTGATTCGCCGCCCAATCGCAACAATCACTCCTTTCCAGTGTTTTCGAAAGCTTGTCGTCTACCGATGGTAAAGCAGCCAATTGCATCGTTTCCTAGCAATTCTCGAGGGTATCGTTTGAAGGATTTGTGGCTTCAATTCAGCGCGTACTCCGTCCCTTCATAGGAACGTTTTGGCAATCCGAGATATCTAGGGTCTTGGGTCTCGTGTTGGTCTCGTGTACGTGGCCCGAAGAAGGCTTGAACAAGTGATCATTAATCAAATCCAGGGGCTATGTGTCTTGGGCCATCGTCGGGTCGAGGAAGGACCCTGAAAGTAGACTTTGAACCCAGATCCCAATCCGGATAGAAATTTTTGAAAATTTTTTGGAACCCGTAGGACTATCCGGATAAAAATTGGGAATTTTTGGCCAGAACCCAGACACGATTTCCGGATAGAAATTGGACTGGCCAGCCCAACCCAGATCCGCTTCCGGATAAAAATTTGTGTAGGGGTTGACTCGAACATAATAATTGTGGGCAGCATACTTCTAACAAAAAATTAACCACTACACTATCTAGATACATTCCTCAAAGGTTGTATTTCGTACACATTGTATAGAATTAAGATATGTTGCGTCGGTCAAATTTCAAGAGCTTGGACTCAGATATATATATGTACTACTAGTATTCATCTTGTGTTCAAATCTCTGAAAACCTCAATCTCAGTAAAAGCTATATATTCAAAGTCTTGCAGAAAAAATGGACGACACAGTAATGTATCACACTCGCTGAACATCATGGGTGTTTTGTATATCTCTGTACAGTTTTTCAAACATTATCTCGGCTCCCACTTTCGCGCTATCCCACATGCCCAACCGCTTCCCGTCCTCCAATTTGATTATCTCCCACTATCGACATTTACGTGCACTCTGAAGCATGCTCCATCGGAGGCAACCTGGCTTCAAAATCTCTCAAGACGATTGGACATTGTTCAGAGACATCAAAGATAACAGCAAAAAGTTGTAGCGGCTTTGAAAGCTTTTGTTGGAAAAAACCGGCAGAGCAGGAGCCTGAAGAGGATGTTTAGCTAGGCCTTAAAATGAGCAATATTGGTTGTATTTTTATCAAATATTAAATCTTAATGTACATTATCTACGAGACTTTCATAGAGCTGGTATTATGGCTCCAGAGGAGCCGGTGAGCGAAAAAAATGGGCATTCTGGGGCGAAAATGTGAAAATCGTCGAGGATTAATAGGGTTCGAATATGAAATTACTTGGGGAATGAAACATTTTGATAAGATTTATTTCATTAGCCCGATCGTACACATTCGATGACAAAAATAAGCAAATACCTGGGAGCTATGTAAGCTATCTATTATCATATATGATATTGAGATGTTGCCCGGACATGTGCTTATATACAAACAGAAGTAATGGATTCACAGCGTTCATGGGAAAAGACAACCGCAGCGGATAAATAATTAAATACCCAGGAGTGTGTGGTTTTAATGGCTGTGCGATTCCGCAATTGCATTGGAGTACGTACCCATATTCTTCTAAAGAAATAGAATGACCTAGTTGCACAGGGTTCGAAAAGTGGCCATACATTTCGCTCCCAGCACCAGCTCCAACGCTCCAGGAAGGAAGCTCTCGTGCAGAGCCTCAAGTGCCAGCAGCACCAAGTTGTGCTGAGTTTGTACATATAGGAGCAAGTGCTCGACGATTTTGGGCAAAGATCGGGATCCGGAACTTACCGTGCTTACTTACGTGCTTACAAATTTGATTATCAACGTGCGATACATTCAAAACCTCGTCATCCCGCTGTTGGGATTGGAAAATGCCAGTATGATCCGTCATTCTGCGCAAGAATTATGAATATCAGGCCGATTGGTTGTGATTGGTAGGTTTAGAATGCTGAAAATTTAAATAATTCAGTCTATTTGCAGTCTATACGATTGGATTTGGCATAAGAAGTACTGAGGAGAGAAACATGAACAGACTACCTTGTGTAAGCCTAGCGCTCAAATATTATACAGACCTAAGTACAGATGTATAATCAGTGAAATCTGAGCAATCACCGGACTATATCTTTATTCACGAATCACAAATCAGCTGTAACGAGAGGGCTCGGACCCAATCACAGAGTTGCATTTCTTAAGATTTCTCATCATCGACCAATAAAACTTCGGTTATTGATGCAATGGTAATACAGATTCTACATATGGGGTGCTGGTCATGAGGGTATAAGTCACTATGTGGGTATCCCTGGGTGTCTCCTGATATTTTTATGTACAATGATATAAACTACATACAATGACTTTATGTTACATTATTGGAACAGACCCTACGATTCATTAGTCACTATTAATTGGCAAGAAAATGCTGGCGGGCCTCCATTGTCGAGAAGGAGATGTAGCGACCCAATTAGCTAGGAAACGCCCCATGCGTTATTGGGAGCTGGATGGAGCCCAATAGAGGGTGTGTAGAACGCATGCTGTTGAGCGCGCATTGGATCAATCAAATTCGACTCCCGAACCAATGAAAATGTGAGGATTTAGTGTTCTAGGTGTAGGCGCAAGATATTACACCATCGAGGCTTCGTCTTTGGTACGGGTAAAGTATTTGGTCCACTTTCGGGGACTAGGGAGCTGGATATCCGAGGTGGCATAATGGATAGCGAGGAGGAGCGATAGGATAACACCCACGCAGGAGGCAGCAGAGATGATACAAAAGTGTTGGCAGAGGATAAATAAGGCCTGGAAAAATGCAAATAATGAACCCGATAAAAGAAGGTCCTGGGAAGAGCGTAGACCAGAGCGACACCCTGGAACTTGAAGCGAGGCGAGCAGACTGTGGACAGGTAGTCATGGGCCGGGCTAGCTCCGGCTTTATCCAGACTCTCGTGACGGTGCACAAGAAAGGCGGAAGATACGAAAGCAAGAGCGACGAGGGAGGAAGAGAGATAAGCCAGCAGAGGGTATACAGGAAGGAAGAAACAAAATATATGGAGACTAGATGTACAATCAGGATCCCCATAGAAATATTATATATCAAGAATGAACGCTTACAGAAGAAGTCCGACGGATCCAAGGGCGATGTTCTGCCAGCCTTTGATGCAGGATGCCATGAAGGAATCCCAGTCGGATCCATAAACAAATTTATCGTTGAAGAGTTCATTAAGACGCTTTGCATACCGCTCGGATGCGCGGAATGTGATCAAAGAGACTATTGACCGAGCCCAGTTGCTCTCAGTCTCCTGCTCGATAAGAATGGAGGTATCCCGAGAAAGCCGGGATTGCTCTTGGCCAAAGTGAGTCTCGTATCGGTTGTAAACTGTTGACAAGTCAGAAATTTGTATCCTGCATAAAAACACAGCCTCACGTACCAACAACACCCCATAACCGGGCAACATATGAAACCGTGTAACCATCCCGGGTACGATCTGAAAAGTTTCGGAGTGAGCATTATTGGCACCGAGTAAGTATAGATAGAAAGGTATGTACCTCGTGAAGCTGTTAAGAGACTGAGAAATTTTTCACAGTCTTTTGCTTCGTAAGGGAATGTAGAAAGTTTAGATGTAAGGGTGTCTGATTCGGTTGTTAGCATTGTCGTGAGCATTCATAGTGTATTACAGAGCTTACCAGCCAGAGCATGTGAGAATACAAGAATAAGGTCTTCGAGACATCTGGGATGTACTCCGCCAATATGCATGCAGAAATTCTCGACATGCGCCCAATATTGAATTTGGAGAGCAAGTCCTAGAAACCCAATTTTAATGGATGATAGTGAGAGCTATTGCCCCTGACTTACTCAAGTGTGAGGGAGAAATGGTTGGGTGCAGACCAAGTTCTGTCGTGTCATGTCGATCGAGCCAGAAAAGTGTTTGTGTAGATCGGTCAACGAAGTAGTAATTACAGTCTTCGCCATCCAGTTGTAAAAACAGTTCAACTGCTTCGATGGGAAGTAAAAATCCTTTGTCCTGGGCCAACTTCTCGACTACTGACGCCCAGGCGCAAATTCGCTCCCCAATTTCAGAGGTATAGAGATATGCGTCGGTGACGATACTCAGGCCCGAATTTCGGTGAAAGTAGAGTTTGCCTTCCGGGTGAATGAAGGGAGACCAATGCGCAGGCAGGTACGTGGGTCTGGTGAGGTAGAAATTAGAACACAAGGCTATTGCATGGCATGAACTGACTTACGAAGCATCGCGCGTCGAAAGAAACATTCCTGGTTCTATGACTGTCGATACTCGCTGTACTCTGCAGCATAAGGTTAGCAATGAAATATACGCTGAATTACAGGACCTACTTTTTCGTCACATCATATCTGCCAGTAAATTGGGCCACTGAGGGACGGAGGGAACCTGAGACAAAGCTGGGTTTGGAATCTTTACTGATATTTGCCATTGGGGATATTTAATAACGGGGCAGAGGAGGGAGTTCAGGAGAGGTTGCGGTTATTCGAGAAGCTTGGATGTACGCTCCCTATACTTATATGTAAACTAATATGGGCTGTGCACAGTGCCACCTATGGCTGTTTTTAATTGTCACAGCCTCTATACATGGGTCACATTATGTCACGCAAATTCCTTCGCAACCAGGTTCAAGGCAGTAGTTGAATCAATGTCTGCGTTCTCTATAAGCTCTATGCATTGGCAACTGGAAATTTGAGCGTAAGGACCCTTACTTGAGGCCGGTTGAAAGTAAGATTGCAATAAAAGGTTGTCTGGTATCCTCATGATCACGCCATGATCTTATCGATTGTGATGATGAGTGACTACGACTATAAACAGGAGGACTGGTAATACATCATACTGCTCGAATATCAACCTCAATGTCCGCAGAAGATATCAAGACAAAAATGACCATGGTGATAGTGAAAGGTGAGTGTACTGTAAGCGCAGCACCTCAAAGCATTCCTGCTAGCCAATACTCATTAAATTTTTCATTAGGTATCGTACTGAAAATGGAGCCAGACCAGAAAATTTTTCCGATTCAAAGGCGCCAATGAACTCAGAAGAATTAAGCGCCTCTGCATACGAGATAGATAAGGAGTCTGAGGAAGGTCGGAATCAGGGGTCAGGGGAGCAGTTGGTATCAGAGGAGGGCAATACTCGTAATGCAAAGCCCAGTATGAATCATTATTTATGCGCCCACAACACATAACTATAATCGTACGACCCTTTAGCGCCCGATGTCCCCGTCGATGCCCCAAAGCCGCAGGTTGATTTCGTTGATGAGGATGATGAGGATGAGGACGACTCAGATGAGGACGACTTTCCTCGCAACGAAGAGTACGACTATTCTTTCTCTTTGATTTACCCCTAATTAACGGTCTTTAGCACCCCGCGAGGCCGTGTCGTTGGCCCCGTGGCTGGTCAAAGGCCTCCTAAGCCTCGATAGTCTGTTTACATTATTCTTCCAAGAAATAACCATGGAATGCACCGCAATATCATTTCCATTTTTCCCGCCATGTCATTCGTATGCCGCAAATCATGGACGGGTCAAATTTCCACTTGAAAGACTGAGCTGTTGAACGTCAGCAAACTATGACTCAATGTGTGTCGGCATACTTTAAAATCCATGGCAGCAATCTTGGATTTGTCTCAAGTCCCGAAAAATGTAGAGTCATCCGACTAACGGAGGCCGACATGGAACTTGCGTGGAACTAAGTTGAACATCTTATCCGACTTTTTTATGAGGTCGACGGTCGTAGTCCGCAGGCACGGATGTGATTGATTCAGTTGATAATGGCCGTGGTCCTGCGCTGAATATATCCCCAGGCCCTTCGGTCATGCACAGCCTGGAAAGGGCTTGCCGATAAATTATGCGTTAACAACCCTAACCTTATGGTCAAACAAGCCCGGAATGACAGCTTCCAGAATCCGGATTACCTCAGTGATACACTGGTTTTGAGTGATAGTAATAGCCGAGCCCTATGGTCCGAGTGGGGAATGGGCGGCGGGGCGCCTTCAGGCCCTGACTAGAACAGGCTCCCCCAGGGCGCTGGTCCTTTTCGGGGTTTCCAGCCAAGTTGACAAAGTAATCCGTGTGGCTATGTTCACCCTTCGTGCGACTTCAATGGTAACTACGTGCTACGCTCGACCGGGCTCGACCTGATTCTTGATGATCAAGACGCGCTGCCTTTGTCATTGAATGTAGTTGTGAGCCATGGCGATGCCGGTGTTGATCATACTTGGATTATTCACAGAATTGCAGAAATATGAGTCTTCAAACTGCCATTCCATCTCGTTGTGACGTTCAATGATTCCCATCATGGCCCACCCCAGAAATGTTCGATAGGAAGCCTCAACGGATATGAAAAGAGAAGTGCCTTAATAAAGTGAGATGAAATTTGGTATACTATGTGGCACTTTGATATGCAGAAGTCTTCTAGACGCCAAAGCTAGAGCTATTAAAGTAGACATTCGTCCCACTATGCTATAAGCGTCAAATGTGCGGATACACAATGAATTGGTGTCATTATCATTGCTGTCCAATATGTATCAGTCGTGTCAAAGCAACACGCTAGTACAGCGCGAAGGGTGACCTGTACATTTGCGTAACATATTTACCTGGACTCGTCTGACTTCAGTAGTTTAAAATAAGTAGGGTCTTTTATAGTATCCAAGTCGATGCTGTCCCCCGATCATGTAGGTACTGGATTATGGCAGTAGATCAATCAACGTTGCTTCTGATGCTTTGTATTTATATTTCCCATTTGAATGGCACCGTACTAATAGGATTAATCTATTTGGCAACCCCCTTTCCCGCTGCAACCCTGGGTTGCTAACAAACATGCGAGAAACCCCTTGAATGCTTCATTGCTTACGTCATAAATGACATTTTTGCCGTTCCGGCATGCAAAGTAGGGGATTGAAATACGATAACATTTGCCACAGGTTTTTCAAGCAGCGCAGCCTGCCGCATAGAAATTTATAGCCTACCCATTCTTCATTTTGATACCCTTGCCCTCCTCCCCTTGCCACAAATGTTTGTATATACACTTATATATTTCTATTATTGATGAATGTGAATTTTAATTGAGGAAAAACAAAGCGCTTTGAGGGAAACCACATGAGGAGAAAAGGCCTCCCATCAATTGGCCATCATCAGCCAATCAGGAATCATAAAATGAAGATTGGATCAAAAGAAGAACGAGTAAGGGATAGTAGCAGCCTTGCACATGCAAACTTCTGGGCTTGCAATCTTTACATTTGATTTGTTGTACTGCATACTACAGTCAGTACTTTCTTTGTATTCAACATCTCTCTTCAGTCAAGTACGACAAATGAAGCAGCAATAAGTATGCAGTGGTCCCTCTGTGCTTGAATTGATGTTTTCAATATTCAAAGAGATAGCTTTTACAATTGTTGAGGTTCACTATCATCGTGATTATACGAAGGGGTGATGTGCTGACTAATAAAACGGCAGATTCAACGGCAACACGGCTACACGGCAGCACGAGTCGGACACTGAAGCCCAAAAAGGTAATTATAAATGTAGCAACCCGGGTTGCTGATGTTGCCAAAATTCTTATTTAGCAACCCGGGTTGCATCACGGGAAAGGGGGTTGCCAAATAGATTAATCCGTACTAATAGCCTAGCTGGATCGTCACCCGACTAGAGTATTCCCTCAATTCCAGCTTTGCTCGGTATGCTTGAACTATGCTCCAGTGAATCACCTAAGCTCCGACTTCTGTGATATTGGTAATGACAGGCTGATAATAAAGGTTGTGGGACAGAGTATCAAACTCCGCCATGCACGCGAGAATATAAAGAAGGACAGATAAGACTGTCGTAACGTCAGATTCTGCCCATGGGAGATGCTTCTCGCCCACAATTCGCCCACGTTGTGTGAAATCTGTATGAGCATTCAAAGTACAGCCAGTATTGATTAGACCCCTCATAATTAAATGCTGCGCAACTCACCCACAGGACCCCCGGAGAGCCCCCCTAGGAGCTATATTTTCGCCCGGAGTTCCCATGTCCGGAATTCTTTTCGGCTCTGCTAGACCGTTTGCACCCGGACTTTCGTACAGACCCACCATGGGTACTCATAGCTCTAAAAATGCCAAAAAAATGTTTCGCGTTTTTCGAATTCTGGAACAAGAAGGCGCCGTAAACCTAGGTAGAAAACAGTTTCCATTTTCATTATCCCATGCAACCAACTTTTACACCTGAACTAGCTTCTGCAAATTTTGCCGTAGCAAGTTGGCAACAACCGCGAGAGATCACTTCAGCAATCTCCAAAGCTGCCCTGCTACTCGACGGAATAACAGGTCCCTTACCGAGGTTGATGAGAAAAGCATCAGGACGAAGCAATGCAAATTGCTTCAGTTGGAGATGCCGCTATGATCTGGGCATGTTGGTAAAGAAAGACAAAGCTAATGCTCGAAGATCTGGCAGGAATGTAGGAGGTGGCTGTTATATTAGACACACCATTTACTCGCTCATATTTTCCGATCTTCCCACCCGATTTGGAGTAAACAGAAAGAAATACAGGTATTAGACAATTATCAGTGAGTCTTGAATTAAGCCAAAGAAACCGCATTTTAAAAAATGGACGTACCTTTTACGAGCATGACAGAATTATTGACGATTGAAAAGAACAAAACCGAAGCCACCTCCATCGAAATTCTGTCCTTGAGAGGGAGCGAGCAGGGTATTGGCTGTGACACAGCTGTTCCATATTCTGGAGGAAACAAGTACTTCGAAAATGCTTGTTTGCGTCCCGTCAATTACTAGGGGTCGAAGTCAGTAAACAATCACCAAAGTGATAACGTTTGGCATAGACGTCAGGTACTTACTGCGCGCTTGATTCTGGCCATTTAGATAGACGCGAGAAATCACAGAATGAAGGGCTGGATTCTCATTTCCCCAAATCCAACCAGCGTCTCAATTCGTCAAGTACCTACTACTGATGGGAGTACTAACTAATTGCCTAAATGGACTTTATAGGTAGGCCTACCATCCCCGTCGGCAACCATCTGGGACCTGTCCCGTATCCGGACTTTCAAATATACCTTCAGCAACGAGAGCGGTCATATCCGGACTTCTGAACAAACATTGGCCCAAAAATTGGACGTTTGTATCCGGACTGGGTGCAAAGCTCTGTCTGCGGCGGGCAATATGCATCCGGACTCGATACATACCTTCTAAGGGGGTTTCGGGGGTCCTTCACCCATACAGTCTTCCTTGAGGGACACTTGCCTTCAGACTATCACAGGCTTAGGCCATCTTTAGCGGTCACTGTACATACTGTGTACAACCATCAACAGAATAGGCTATTTTTCGCAAGAATCTCCCGTCAGATGGGCTTGCCACACAGGTTGGAAGACTTTGAACTAAACTCAAATGAGATATGAAAGGAACGCCGTTCCCATTCTTGATTGCGGCATTCGGCTCATGGGAATTTCTACCCCACTTCCAAGTCCGCTGACTCTCGTCTATCGTATCTGGTTGCCGAGTCCCATCCGTATATGGTTGCACTGCTCCTCTTGAGTGGGAGCAATGTCAGACGGCAGACGGGACGGTGGGGATTATGGGGACGTTGTACGAGAGACCTACGCTTCTTAGGTATATGAAATTGTCAGTTGACCATGCATCCGTCTCTTATCAAGCGCGCAGCTGTGTGATTCCGTGCTGGAGATAGATGAACAAGGTACCAAGTGAATGGTGATTCTTTTCCATCTTTTTGTTTTGTGTGAAATCTAAGCGCCCAAAGGATCTGAAAAAGCAATGTTTCAGTGCAGATCGGATACAAATACCAAGGGACGGCGACTTCCTATGATGCGTGGTGAGTCACTTTTATGGACAGTCTGCTATTTTGATTATATATATATATAAAGGACTACAAATGCTTCTCGTTTCCTTCAATCCCCTAAACACATAACTAGGCGTTGTCCCTTTGATCTTCGTTCTTATCCAGGATGTCGTCTAAGAAATCAATATTTGAGGGCCTAGCTACGGCAACAAAGTAAGTCTATTCTCAGGACAATCCTAAAATCGATCTCATCAAATCCAACTACACCTCTACCCGTACCTGAACAGGAATATTGTCGCTCCTACAAACATTGGAATTGATCCAGCCACAGGGTATGATTCTTTCGGCAAGCTATACTACAGATCTATACTGCGATACTGACGAGCGCCTGTTGTGGGCAGACCCCAATTACCAGAGTTCGTTCTCTTTTGTCCGCAATGTGATTGACACATCGATCGGGCTAACATTTCCTGTAGTATACGCGCTCGAGGGCCAGTGCAGCCTACCGTCAAGGGTAGCTCCACATTCCCGCCCCCACCATCCACCCTCAACGAGCACTTACCCTCCGCCTGGGGCCCAAACCACTGTCTACTATGGACCCGGTCACTCTGTGCCTATCGGTTACCCAGGACAACACCCCGCTAGTGGCCATGTCCAGCCAAGCGGCTATCCTCCCAGTGGCTATCCTCCCAGCGGCTATCCTCCCAGCGGCTATCCTCCCAGCGGCTATCCTCCTAATAGCTACCCTACTACCGGCGGTGGCTCTTATCCTGCGCCAGGTGGATATCCTCCTCTAATTCTTATCCTTCTCAGGGCGGCTTTCCTCCGCCTAATGGCTATCCTCCACCTGGTGGATACCCTGCACCGGGAAGCTATCCTGCACCGGGGAACCCCACATCTGGAAACTATTATCCTATGCCACCAAACAACGGCTCTAACTATACAGGATACAGGCGCTATCCGGGCAATAGTGGCGGGTAAAGTAATAGGAAATGAAGTTGAAGAGGGGTCTAGGAGGATAAAGTTGGGTAAGTAGCTACTATTATATATTATTGTTCGAATGAAGTTGTCATAATTGCTCTTGTTACATAGAAATTCTTTTTCTGTGATCACGCTGTATTTTTTGTCTATGCTTTCCTTGTTTTGGTTTTTGTTGCTTTCTGTATTACTTTGATACCCATATACCATTCTCTGTTTCGTCTATATACTTTGTGTCAAAGTGTTTTGAATGAATTGTATGCTCCCCTCGGGATACCCTCTTACGCTTTATGCCAAAACCTACATTTTGGACGCTACGAGGTCGGGTTCTGATCAACGCTGCCTCCACAAGACTATTAGCATGCTAACGACGTCCCTGAACCACTACGAAGCCATCGTATTGAGGTGCGTATATTTCTCATAAGACTGAAGTAAATATGTCTTCCATTCTCTCACTTCTGCCTAGCGTAGGTTATTAGGTGCACAGGTGTGGGAAATGATGACAAACCGTTCCTAGAAGCGACATGGCATGCACGCGACGAGAACAGATGACTTACTCTTGAATGTATCTAAGAATACATGCTATGGCATACCTTGAATTAAACTTGTCAAATGTAATGGTTGAGAGAACCCTAGGAGACTGTTCTTAATATTTATAACTTCTGAAACCTTTCAGAACCAGTCACAGGATCGGTGATTAGGTGAATGAAGTGACGGTAAGCAAAGAAAAGCGAGTGGGAGCTTGCTGAGCATATATTCTCATTGTATATAGTAGGAGTCTTGTATCAAGATTTCAAAGATTTTGTTCTGTAAACTTTTATATGACTACCCCATCAGGTAATGATATTACCTAGATTGGTACAAGATGAGTTTCTGCTGAAAATAACGTCCAGCAGGGCTGTCCGAGACGGAACAGCATAATGATCGAGGCAGGTTTGGCGCTAACTCTGAAAACCTTATTGGCATCACGGTCTACTGCCTTCAGCTCATCCAACTTATACCGGTCATGGGCAAATGTCTACCATATGTCTGGTGACGTTCGTGAAGTGAATCAAGATGCTGTCAATTTAAGGTCGATCCAGAGATCTATTCCATCAAATCCAGTTATCCCTTTACCCGTACTCCAAAAGGAAGGCCATGGGTCAAGTGATGATGACTTTCTCTAAATTATATAGCTTCAGCCTCAGTAAGATCTAATAGAAAGATAGAAAGCGGAATATCATACAATGTCTATCTGTCCAAATGTCCAAGACCTATATACATTGACGGCGTTCATAACCCGTATGATGTAGCAAAAAGAAGAGCGGATCCAACACTGGTATGACTTTGCAAGACTACACAGCTGGTGTGCGAGATTTTTGTAATCGATGTCGTATGTGGAGAACCTTTGGAATATTCCAAAGACGGCTGAAAGCGTTTGGTTTGGAGTCTGGCAAAGTCTCTTCGGTGCTCGTTTCGTTGCTATTCGTCAACTCTACCGGCGTTTGTGATGTCTTTGTGGGATTGCTGCCTATGTCACTATCCCAAGAAGACCAAGTACCCATAGAAAATAGTGCGATTATAGCCGCTATTGCTCCAACAATAGTCCGAGCTTCAATGCTGGATCTCTCAAAACACAGGAAGAAAACGCCGACCAAAAAGGAGACCACGCTGTTGGATGTAGTTGCTTAGTTAACTAAGCAGATACGTTGACCACTGAAAGTTTACCTCCATATTGCGAGAGCACATGGTAAGCTATACAGAATGGCGGGCTTCTCCAGGCCTACTACGGGATGATTTGCTTTGGCAAGAAAGTTTATCTAAACAACACCAACATCAATCGTATACTCGGCGGTGAAATCCTGAAAGTATTTATGACTGACATAATCGTAGGTGTTGCTCCCTTTATGCAGTCTCACTAACTGGGATCCTAGAGCAATACTTCCAACATTGAAGATAATGGAAATATACATAGAAATCTGAGCCGGTGATCTGTGAAACGTTTGCACAGGTTCGATCCCTTGAATAGACAGAAATCCAACATCCACGTTTAGCATCAGTGTTGCCTTCGGTAAAATAAGTGACGTATTAACATCGAGGGCTCAAGGTGCGTTATTTCGAATGACGTACGAGCAGAACCATTTGTTTCCATTCGTGATTCAATGTCTTCATTATATGCTCCCAGTCATACTTGTGAACAATAGCATCGACATATGCTTTTTGAAAGGACTTCAGATTGCTGTCTGGAATGAAAAATAGAAGTGGTGACGAAATCTTAATGAACCATGTTCGAGACAGTCCATTCTCGGCATCAGTAAAGACAGATGCCGTGCGCTCAAGACGAGCATGCCGTTCCCCGTAGTAGTTATAGAACCTTGAGCGAGCTGAATTACCATTTAAATAGGTTGCTTATACGCCAGATACCCTTTGAGTTTACATACCGAAAATGTGCATGAGCCGAGCTAACAGCGACGGAATAAGATTCGAGGTTCTCATGGTGAATATGTAGACGCGCAGCACTTACATACTAGGCTTGCAGCTCCGACAGACTGCCAGCAGCTTGTATTACCTACCGTGATGTTTTAGGATATCAGTCAACTTATAAATTTGATATTTCAGAAACTCACGCTTCACGGTTTTTGCCAGAGTCAAGGCTTTCTGTAGCTCTTCTAATGTAAAAGGGGATGCTGAAGTCGGAGAGGACATGACATCTCCATGACATACACTTGAGATCCCGGTCGCTAACGGGAATTGAATTGGGATAGCGTACCTCCAGAGAAGTGCAGAACCATGTCTAGGAGCTCGTGAGCCAACTGGTCCGTTACTTTGAGACTGTGAGGGTACAAGACGATATGATACCTGCATACATGGACATCAGCACCATAACCGATCTGCATAAATACACATATACGGGCTACATGAACCAATGTGCTCAATACTGACCAGTATTGTGCTTCAACTTCGTGTCCTAAGACGCATATTAGTCCGTCGTTGCTATCAAATTTAGCTATAAGACTTACTGAGATGGCTTCCACTGATGGCACCTCGGATTTCATACCAGACATTTAGATCACTGGCATTGAACGTATCCAAAAAATACCGTCCGTGTTGGATGATGCAAGTAGTAGTATTTGGTTTCAATGGCTCCATGCTCACCGTACCGGAGGTCTAGGACAAGATCATAGGCTTCTGGAAGGACGATGCCATTGTGGGATACAAAATGTTCCAATACAGTGAGGTCAGTCATGATTTGATGCAATATCCTATAGTCATAAAGGTCTGCGTCCGTGTATACGTTCTATGAGGTTGTTCATCGGTGCTTTCAAATTAAAGGTATATCGGGGAGAATGTAAATACCTTTTCTGCATGATAAAAATAGCGACCACCTTCTGGATGCGTGCATTTGAACCACCCCGCTGGCGCGAAAGAACTGATATATCCAGATATGTAAGCTTTTAAATTGTGTGGTCTAAGAAATATCGGAGCGCAACCCACTTGTCAAACATCATAGTCATAGGCTGAATCGTTATTCCTGTGATTTCTTTTGCTCTGAAAACCAAATAATATCAATCTATAAATTTCCATAAAAGATGAAAACAGATCGTACATCTTATGTCTTCCCTCGTATCGCATGATACCCTCAGGCATTACAGGTCTAATCCGAGGATGGTCCAGGTGCGGGAAAGCCATATTCGAGTTCGGGAAGCTGTAGGCAGGGTTCAAAATAGGCGGATCAGGGTCTACAGTCTGTCGATTTTGTTCATCGAGAGGGTGATTCGCAGACTCGAGATTAGGTGAATACTGTGAAGAATAATATGGTACGTTATAAAGAGCATCGGAGGGTATAAGAGAGTACATGGATTCTGCAAGACAGACAGTGTCTGTGCTGTCAGGAATGCTTATTGTGCGTGGTTCGGCAAGGTGAAGGTATGCGTCAACATTCGTTATGGATTCCGTGCCTGGTGAACGAATCACGATATCCCAGTTGTCAGAAGTGGCTGGCGTTCCCCAGCATCTTGTAGCCCCCATCAGCCTTCTTGCTATCGCCCATATATCCAAGTGGCACCGTTTTGGAGGACGAAGAGGAAGTGACCGAGCTGGCGAATGACGCCCAAGATCGCCGATAGCGGGAAGCCCCGCCGCAGTATAAACCGACATATAGCTTGAAAAATCTCGAAGCTGCAATCATCGCAGAGCATAAGTGGCCCTGGTAAGATAGAATGGTGTCAAAAGCAAAGGCTGGTTTTGAATTCTCGTCAGGTTTCAAAGGCAGTGCAGTTGCTTAAATTGGTTCTTCTCACAGCCTGCCAGTGAGCGAGCTGGCTGTGTGACAGCATATATAGTCAACCAGTAGCACTGAGTTTTTACTCAATGATCTTTCGGCGATGCGGGAATTCTTAAATTGCACTTGAGTCAAGCTTTATTTATTGCGGCGCTTAAGCGGTGTCTGATAGACCGGCAGAAGAGAAGCACCTATATGCATCTGACTATTACAGCTCTACAAGAACGTGAAACAAATATACATTTAAGAAATACATCTTAGTACAGATATATAGTCTTGTCACAATATAATATCCCGGCGTGCGAGGTTTCGATCAAAATATGCGAATGATGTCAATGATCGATGTGTACAAGTGCAAGTGTGATCATTACAGTCGTAGTCGTAGTCGTAGTCGTAGTCATCGTGAATTTGCGCATAACAGGATCATCGTCATACACGCTCGTTTATTGCTGTATGCTCTGAGTCATATGATGTCCGTCGCAATGCCTGGATAGCGGGGAGATTCCAGAATTTCGAGATTATGTGGGCCCGCCATGACTGAAATTGTATACGTGAACTGCTCGACCGTTGAGAGCTCCGGTCGTCCATTTTGGGGTCCGAGGGATCCACTGGCTTATCATCTTCGTGCTTTTCCCAGGACGTATATACACACCAAATCACTAGGACGGCTACGGCGAAGCATAATGATCCCACGAGAGATCGTGTAGGCACGCTAGAATCTGCGAAACACACAAAGGAGAATGCCGCCAAGAATGACACCATCCTGATAGAAGACAGCTAAGTGCGAGCTACGATAGAGAGGAGGTAAACAACATACCCCCACATGAGGAGCGCATATGGTAAACTGTACAGGATTGCGAGCGTCTCCAACCCCAGCCTCGGGTGCCTCCGCCTCTGCAAATAGGCTTGCTGGAAGCGCAGTTAGTGGGTATAGATCAAATGATGTTATAATGCAGTACTGACCACTTCGTGGACTGTTTCACGATTTTTTGTTCTGTTCTGTCGAATTAACAATAGTCCAAGTACGATGCTCCCGATACTTGCTACCACAGATAAATAGCTACCAATCTGGGCAGCAGATCTATGCGGATCATTGTCAATGTCCACACTCTGAATAGCCAAGAATGCTACGTTCGCGTTGAGCATGACTGTAGCCTATACCGTATCCAGTTAAGAAAAAAGGGGAGAAATAAAAGATATAACAATAACTCACGAACAGAACGAATTCTTGCCACTCATCATTCATTTTTTTCATAGATTCTTCCCAAACGTTTTTATGCATTATACCATCCACCCACATATTCTGGAGGGTGCGCAAATGGAAGTCAGGGGAAGAAAAAGGACAATGGACAGTGACTTGATGAGCCATGTACGCTGATTGATGGCGTCCCCGTGTACAGAAAAGTTGCGTTCTATACGAGCGTGTCCTTCCCCGTGAAAATTGAGAAATCTTGAGTGGACTTGGAACACAAATGGGCAAATGGGGTTGCACGGACAACATAAAATAATATCTCACCAAAAACATACATGAGGCGGGCTAATTCATCTTATCAGTACGCAACGGATAAAAGAAGTGAAAATTCCTTGCCTAGGAGACTAACAGATCCAACGCAATACGCGTCTAGATTATCTGAAAAGGACATCCGACGTTATCATCATATCGTCGAAGATCAATAAAGAAATAGCTTACGCTCTAGACTTTCAGCTAAGGCCAGTAACTTGTTGAGTTCTTCCACGGTATACGGTGCTGTCGATGTAGGGGATGTCATCGTATCTTTAATCAAAATACATATTAGGAACGACTTATGTCCGAGGAGACCATATTTCAAACCTCCAATGAAGTGGTGAACCGTGTCTCTGAGTTCATCAATCATCGCCTTCGAAAGTTTGGCAGCGTGAGGATATAGTATAAGAAAATGCCTACTCAGAAGAATCAGCCTAAGAACAGCGTAACATTGAGAATTAGTACCAGTATTGGGCCTCAATTTCATGACCTTTTAAAGTTAGCAGGTTAGAGGGCTGAGTTCAGAGCAGAGGTTGAGAACTAACGAAGATGGGCCTCTGTTTTGTACCCTGAGATCTCATACCAGGAATACAAGGAACCGGTGTCGTAGGTATCCAAGAAAAATATCGTTCGCGAGTCATGATCGACATAGTAGTAGTTATTCTCGATGATCGATGGATCTTCTTCTTTGTAATCCAGGTGCATGACCAGATCGATATTTGTAGGCATTTCTAGTCCTCCGGTGTGAATGAAATTTTCGCAAAGTGCGATATCTTCCATAAGTTGAGACAGAATCGTGGGATCGTAGAGATTGGCATCGGTGTATACTCTCTGTTGAAAACATGAATAAACGCAGGAACAATAGAATGGAACTCAGAAACCTTTTGTTCATGATAAAATATCGCGCTCCTTCGGGATGGACGTACTTCAACCACCCTGAAGGAGGAATGGGTCTGAAAATCAGAGCAGGAATGATTGGAACAGCGTCATGAACAGAGAAAGATTTAGCTCACTTTTCGAATACCGTTGTCAAAGGTTGAATAACGATCGTCATATCATCCCGTCGTCTATGCAGCTCCGCTAAGTATGGGCGTCAATAAGAGTAATAACATTCTGACATTCTAGGTCTCCTCTCGTAGCGTTGGTTGGCTTCAGGCATCGTAGGTATTATCCGACCATTATCCAGGCAATAATTCGATACCGAAGATCGCACCGAGGGAATACTGATGCTCGCTCTGTCAATTTCTTGAGGAGACATCACTTCTGAAAGTTCAACAATCTGGGATGGTTGTCGAGGATGAGAAACATCGATACGTGGACGAATGCGAACGTGAGGTCGTGCCGGTGGTATGACGAATGGAGTGGAAAGGTCGGGCAAGGATTGGGAGAATCTGCGGGTGGGTGTTGGCAAGGTCGGCGAGGTCGGCTGAATGACGATAGTGTAACCCTCGTTCTCAGTCCCGACGTATGATATTGCAGGTGAAGGGGTGCGTATGGATTCCCCAAGGTGTGACCGAGATTCGCTACGCAGAGATATGGCCCGAGAATGAGCTGCTCTGGATGCATTCAAATTTTGAGAGGATCTCGACGTGCTCCGTATTCCACCTTCAGAGAATGGGAAAAGGGAGTATGCGACATTTTGATCGAGGGATATAGTTTCACCGTCGTACACGAGAGCAAAGCGCTCCGTTCCGTCGTACAACAGATGCTCGTCTTCATTCGAGTGCACACAGACCGTTCCCTTTCTCTATCCTTCAACGTCGAACTCGCATTCTTTGGGCGAGATTTATGTTCACCTCTTCCCGCATCCTTGCCTCCCTGGCTCCATTTCGAGCAAAGAATCGACCAGTAGAAACGCAGCCGTCCAAAAATACGGGCAAGCACCTGCGATATAACACCTTTCTTCAAAAATCCTCAGTGCAAGCCGCAATAACGAAGTAAGGAGAGAGGACAAGTGTAAGCCTGTGGCCATGGCAAAGACGCACAGCGACCTAGTGGACGAGTGGCGAGCTGAAGCGAATCCGATGGACGTGCGCGCTGAACTGTACGGTGAGCAGCATGAGAAATCATCTTTTCCCATGTACAGGCAGGCCCTGCAATCGCCTCGTGTACACGGCCACTTCTGTTTGGAGTTAGACTCCGCATGGTTAACCTGATTCGGACTCCGTAGCCCCGTTTTGTTCCATCTTGCCGGGAAATAGGGAAATAGATTATAGAGGGATGGGTGTAGATGTGGTACACTGCATAGTGCATAGCAAGGGCAGAGCAAGGCAAGCGGCGTGTAACAATTCATCTCATGATTCATTTAAAAACACAAATGAACAACATTCACTTGAGCGCATGTCGAGAGGGATAGGGTACTCGCAAGTCGCCTGGCCTTAGCCGGCCTTTTGTCGCCTTCGAAGCGTCTAATTGTAAAAGACCAACATCTCGCTTGGCGGGCTGGGCGATGAGAGGCGATAAGGGACATAAACCTGAAAGTCATAAGGTAATCTCCGACATAAGCGCTACTATAGCGCTTGCTCTCATACTCATCTAATTTTGCAGAGCACTCTTGCATTGCATTGTCATGCAAATTACAAGGATCCTTATCTTCGAGGGATATATATTCTCCTTCGTATCGCTCAAAGTACACGCCTTTGATGAAACCTACAGAAAGGTCTTCGATGCGATGTCGGCTTGCTTCGACTTTCAAGAATGAATAACTTTCAATGAAGGTACTCGCCGTAATGCAACTCAATTTTGCTAATTACTCTTCCAAATTCCGTGACTCTAACAGGAAGAGAACCAGTCATCTAGACATGAAGTTTAAACGAACTAACCACTGCCACTCACAGCCTAGCAGTGCATATTCATTAATTCAACTTAGAACAAAGACAACTGCGTACCAAGTTCACTCATCATGGCAGCAAGGCAGCTTTCGCTGGGCCTGAAGCGTCAACACTGCAACCAGTGCGTTCAAATCTTTCAGTGATCACGGAACTCGCCTGAATGACTCTCCACCAATCGGGTTCATTGAGCGTCTAACCTAGCGCTGCCACTGGCACTGACAGATCACGTTCTACGGCAGTTAGCATTTGGTTATAAGCAAAGCACCCAGAAGATGATCAAGTCACTTAAATAGGCCCCAAGCTCTCATCCACCACATCCATTCACCGCCAGCCGCTACTATCATCGTTTACTACTCGTATCAAGCGATTCAATTGATCTAAACGCATCGTATCCATCCGATGTCCGCAGAAATTCCGAAAATTTTTGAACAAAGCGTTGATGATGGCTCAACACCTCTCGTATTGCCATCTGGGGGTGGCTCGGTGACGACAACCACAACAGTTACAACTACCCACATCACCGTGTCCGCCGATGGCGACTCCGAGGAACATCAGATCGTCGCTAAAGAAGTTTCCGTCACAACTCAAGGCGTAAAAGCTTCCCAGAACGACAACAACAACAACAACGATGATGGCGATGACGATGACGATGAAGATGACGACGACGACAGGCCTCCTCCGCCGCCTTCATGGTAAGTGTCCGAACCACATGATACAGCGTCTATGACTGGAAATGTTGTTTCTAGGGTTTTTCGAGGGCCAGTCGTCTCTCCCGTAGGTGGGTCAAGAAATCTGGAAAAGGAACGGAAAGAAAGAGAGCAGAAAGAAAAGAAAGAAAGAGAAAAGAAGGAGAAAGAACGGAAAGAGAAAGAGAAGAAGGAGAAGGAGAGAAAAGCGAAATAGGCAGCAGCTAAAGCCAGAGCCAAAGGAAGGAGAGAAAGTTGTGTGTAAGCTCCAAGGGACGTGTTTAGAAACCAGCCTCTGGCTTGGCCTTAATTTGTGGCATGTGTAGATACCTTGAACAATGCTCATGGACATTTATCATCACCCACCGATTTGGAGAGAAAAGGGAGAAGGAAGAAATTTCAAGCACGACAAAGCGCCTCAACCAAACTCTGAGCCGATGCCAAAATGACAAAACACACCGTTGGAATGCGATTCATCCATTACAATGGGTACATCACAACTTCATAACCATATTTGTTCGTCATTCATTCGTCAACCCCTCCTCCTTGCTTTCGGCGTCCAGCTCTCCGTATCTGAAGCCGGCCGCGAGGGCATTGGAGGTGGGAGTGGAACCTGGGCCGCCTCTTCCTTCCTTTTAGCTTCGAACTTGGCCTCCCGGGATTGCTCAGGCTGTAGTTCCCGACTTGGTAGATTTTCTGCGCCTTCGAGTTGGCCAACGGACGAAGGCAGCGTAAACTTCGCAGTCGTCCGAGACTTTCGCGGTGTGGCGGGTGTGACAAATTTGGGAGGGAGGACCTTCGGTGGCGCTTGCGCAGTGGTCGATGTTGATGTCGATGCTAATGTCGAAGGGGCAGCCTCAGGCGGCTGGTTTTTGCTGTTGCTGCGTGACGGTGGATGCATGCAGCATATCTGCTGCTGCTGCTGAAGGAGTATTCGCCGGTTCAGGGACCAAAGGCACCGCGTCGTTCCTCGTAGCTGCTTCCTCCAGAGCCCGTGCAGCATCATGCTGCCGTATTCGTAGCATCTCCTCGCTTTCCGCCCGATCTCGTGCTTCGAGAAGTGCAACATTTGCCGATACACGCTGCTGGCGTATCATGTCCGCTTGGAGTTCCTAAAACGCGCATATAACATGGCCTCAGTCTAGTCATTATGGGAGCATGGGGGCCACTGACTTCGATAGTTGGCGGATTGGGACGCGTATGGGTCAGCCATGCTGACCACTGAACTGAATGAAGAAAATCGTCAGTGAAATATTTGGCTGATAACTCGAGTATGATGCTTACCTGGGAGGCGTTTGCCGCCACCAATGTACTTCCACATGTCCTCGGGCTGATAATACTCTACAGTCCGCTTCGCTCTGCTCGGATCTACATACACGACCAAGGCATATTAGCCACGAATGGGTTTCTGGCATGGCTTTGGCATGCCGGGTGTTTAGTAGTACAGACCATTGGGTGAATATGCTTCATAAAATTTGTTACCTGGACGTGCCATTGTCAGAGAATATCCAACCCGCGTCGTTAATTCATGAACTCACCGTGCAAATCCCTTCCCACATATCGCACCTAGTCAATGCAGAACTGTATAAGCTTTGAGCTCGAGAACGCGGTTCAGAATACGATTGAAGCTCACTGGATTCCTGATAGAGTTCCATAGCCTCGCGACAAAAGACATGTTGTCGAAGTCGTCAGATTATTGCGTAGAATACAGATATTTTGTAATAATTAGAAAAGGATATAAGCAACAACAAATGTGAAGGTTCAAACAAGGTTCAAAATGAACTCATGAAGCTCGACCCAGACATGGCTTCCGCAAAAGACCGCTGTGCCCGTTACGTCAGCGAATCTATTACAGCTGGACATCTTTGCGATTGTACACAGCTATCCTGATGCAGCGGTACGCGCGTCGAATTTCAGCAGACGACTCATGGCCAATGAAAAATAGATAAAACCAAATTATAATACACTGCAGTTCAAGCAGCTTACAGAGGACAATGAAATCTATTGCGACCACTACATTGCAGGCGTAATAACGTGGACAATACAGCGATCAGAACTCTGGGCCCATGTCTTCGTCGTCCAAGTCACCATCCTGGATCTCTTTCGCGAGCTCCTTCTCTCTTTCTCGTGCACCTTCAGCAGCAGCGAGCTCTTTACGGTGGGCGTTGAGAGGATAGCGCATAGCCTGCCGTCGATGTTCTAGTGAGCATATGCAATTCCAGCACCAGAAGAAATGCAAACGCACCTTGACACTCTGGTTGTGCAGGTCCAGACAGAATGTGATACGGCGGCCAAACAGCTCGCTGACTTCAGGCCCGTACCCATTCTTCTGACTGCCGCACTCCATCCATCCTTTCTCGTGCACCATCTTGCCCTCAATGACGCCGTCGCGGATAGCCTTAGTGACGACATACTCGGCGTTTTCTTCCGAGTCCAGGTTGAGCTTGACGCAGATGTCTTTCAATGAGATACGCGAGTAGGACAGCGAGAGCCTTCGGAGACCAGTCTTGATGACGTTTTGTCGTAGGCGGAGGACGAGCTTGAACAAGTTGTCTTCTTTGAATTGATCACTGTGTTTGTTCAACGTATCCTCGAAACGGGCCAGCGACCCCGATCGTACAGCTGCAAAATACAGTCAGCACAATAATAATGGGTCAGAGAAAATAAAGAGCTCGCCTTTTACGGTTTCGAAATATGCATTGAGGGGTTTCTTCAACACCTCGTGTCTGAAGGTGGTTCGATCAGGGATATCACCCATGAGTAGCTCCACAACCACAAAGAACTTGTGTATGGCCTGGTAGAAACCTGGGGCAGTCTTTGCAGGTGGGGCACGGCGGATCGCTTGCTGGAGATCGGTATGGGCGTCGGTATAATTGAGCTGAATGGCCTTGATGCGTCCGAGGTAGAAGTAGTATCGTGCAAGCTGGCCGTTGCTTGCGGATAGAGGGAAGACGGCTTTGGAAACAAGTTGTTGAGCCGGGAAGGGCTGGTCGAATGAGAGATAATTGTTTAGGAGACAGTTGAGGAGTACGGCATTTGCTTCGTCGTCGTGTCGCAATGATGCTGTTCGTTGGGCAGCGAGGAATAGCCTGCAGGAAAACGATATGCGGTGAGGCCAGGGCAGACAACCTTATAAGAGAGAGAAACGTACGGCCGGGCCTCGGGGAGTAGATCATTGACTGAATATGCACGGTCCACTGCATGCCAGATCTTTGCAGCGATGGCATCCATGCTACGTCTGTTCAGTTCCTGCATCTTCTTCACGGTCTCGTTTGCTAGATCGAGAGCCTCCGAATGGGTTTCCTCGTCCTTGAGAAGGTGGTAGAGAATCAGAAGTCGGAGGTACATCTCTACTTCTGGAACAGTCTCTGACAGCGGTGTCTTTGAGGGTGTATCGACTTCCATGCTTTGATCGTCCGACTTTGAAGCAGCAGGCAACCATGATAGTAATTTGCTCTTCAAAGAGGTATCTATACAGTCCGCATTCATTTGAGTCATGCAGAAGAGTCAACTACTAAAACCGACCTTTGGTATAGATGGCTTCAACAGCGTTACGCAGAATCGAAGCGTCGATGCGCTTGCGCAGGGCAGTCAAGGTGCGTAGAACACGATGGGTGAATCGGGGTTCGAGAGTGGTCACTGCTCGATCAATGAGCGCAACGTTGTTCTTGATTTCCACCAGAGGATGCAATGGTGCGGGTTTTGATTCATCTTTGCCATTTTCTTCTTCGACCTTCTTGTCATCTGCGGGTTTCATTTCAACGTCAGGCATCGTGGTCGGTTGGTGGCAAAGTTCAAGGAGGAGTTCAAGTTATAATTGAGGAACGAAGGTGACGCGTCGCGTTCGCTAAAGCCGGTTGTTACAATAAGAATGTATACATTAATATGTTTCATGTTTGACATGTCTCGATAGCTAAGTGGTATAGCATGCGATTGCAGCGAAAGCTCTCATCGCAGGGTCCGGTGTTCGAACCACCGTCGGGACTTGAGTTTTTTTGTTTTCTTTTCGGTCTCAATCAAGTACCTTCGGTACTTCAAATCCGCATCAATTCTTGCTCGCTTGCGCCGACCTGTCTCTCATTGACATTGCAACGACTTGGATAGGTGTTCACTGTCGAGCGGCATTGCCCAGCGCAGCCTGCTATAATCCTTTTGCTATTCAGCCTGGACTTCAGCGTTGAATCCTACCCCTTTGTTAGCCATGGTTGACGGTCATCAACGAGATAATACTGACAAGGAACCGTCAGGAACGGCAAAAACGGCATATTCTTAGCATATCCTTCTGCTCCAAAAGGGATGTTTGGACAAGGCTTTCTGAAAGTCCGGACATGTTCCCACTGAATGACAGGCGATATGTTCACAGCGTTTTGGCCAGTATTAATTCTAAGGACTTAATGGGACGACGGCGTATCATTCAGTCATTCAGACACTCTTTAACCTTCTAATCCCTCTCTACTGCTGGGAGGCTCCTACTGAGCTATGGGTGCGAAGCCCCTCATCCGACTCCTCCAAATCATCATTGCGACTCGCAAGAAATTTTCGAATGTCCTCAGCTACCTGCTAAGTCAAACAGGCACCAGGATCCTGCGGAATGTAGCCTTTCTTGTGGCGGTCTTGAGAGCGAAATGGAATTCGAGGAGCCACAACGTGGCTAGAGGACCTGGAGATAAACCAACTTCGTCGATCCCAGTTACGAAGGATGACCCATTTTTTCCAACGCCGAGCAAGGAACCAGCCTCGAATACAGTCTGACGACAAACGGCGAAATCATCTCCACAGACAATGTCGCGTTCTCTTCGTACCCTTCTTCCAGCACACCTGCCAACCGGTTCTCTACATCATGGATTCAGCTTCATTTTCGGCCACAAACGGAAACAGTCATCTCTGAAGCGCGCTCGACATCAACCGTCATCGAAATGTCCGAGTTCAGCTCTCGTTGGGAATCGAACGTCACGAGCAGGCTTATACTCTCGCAAGCAGGCACAACCACATTCTTTAATCATCCTCGTATCACGCCTATGATGCCTGAAGGATCTCGGCGGTATAAAGAACGATCAAGCAGGTACGAAAGATTATGCGTATTTTTTCATCTCCTTCCATCGACCTGGTTATTAGGGAAAAACGTGGCAGGAAATTCAACTCTCACCTATCCACTAATACTGCAAAGTGTGCCTTCTCTGCTTAGTTCTACCGATATCTGATCGCTGACATTGTCCCGCAAGGCACCCCTCTCCCCTGGGTGGGCTCAGTGTACGCATCCTGAGGGAGGGATATACTTTTGTAATAAAGACAAGGTCTGTTTAGGTGTTGAGAATCTATAACAAACGCATGTCACTCATCTACGTGCTGCAGAGGATCTTTACAGATGCAAACATCTACGATACCCTGATATTCCAACAGATGCTCGAGGATATATCCACTATCGAAGAATTTATCTCAACCCATAGTATAACTCTCCCCAGGAACTGCGATCTCGCTCTTGACGTGACTTACAATAACGCCTGTCAAGAGATCCAGACCGTTTACTATTTCGTCCATCACCCGTCCCGGTCTATCTTCTTCCTGGATAACTATGAAGCTCCTTGGTGTGAGCTCAAAGGCATTAATTCATCTAGTCACCTCCGTCAGTGCATTCGTTTCTTGAATACTGTGTATAGGCCACTAAAGAACCCTCCTTGCAATAGGCGAAGAGCTTGAAGCGCAATATTGGTGAGATAGCACGCGTACATCTCGAAGGGCATGCATTTACAGCTATCACAGGTTATATCTTCAGTTATATCCTCAAGCTTTTGAGATATCGTCTACCTTAATCTATGAGCTCCGCGACACAGTTCTTCATTTTATTGGAGGTACGAGTCACTGATAGTTCTCCACACCGTATCACACAGCTAAGCTCCTCGCAGATAGTATGTCCTCACAAGCCTCGGCCACGATATATAGCTTGGATGAACTGTATAAAATCCTGACATTAATCGACAATCTGGAAAGTATGTTTCGAATACTCTCACCTATCAATCATCTTCGATGCTCATGTACCTTCTACAGAGAATCAGGGACGTGAATCTAACGGAGCAGTTGGTTTATTGTGTGAGACCCAGTTATGCATTCTATTTCATTGAAGTCCCACTGAATTGTATCCGCCCAGCCCGTCTCATGCATTCCTTTGGTAATTGATTCTCAACTCCGTTGGCCTGGTACTAAACATTGCCTGTCCCGCAGCACAATCGCGGGTTTACGACTCTCACGGAGAAGTACAAAATCGTTTGAAGAACGAAGTTCAGGTCGCAACCTACGCCGTCCAAACCCCGCAACGAACGTGGTTTATCAAGATAGTTTCGCCTCTCCTGTTCTCCGCCCCTAATCTGTATCTCCGGACACTACGAAGGATGTGGGTCATCGGCGCCACCCACACCTCTGTTTGGGATCAAGGAGTAACAAGGTTACGGCACGAATGGCGGGAATTTATATTTTGGGTAAGCATTTGGTTATACGTCAATCCTTTGCCTTTCAGTGTGTTAAATAAACTGGACTGCATAGTCTATCCTGCTGCTCATTGCAAATGCAGCACTCCTGGGGATCCGTGATGTCGGCTTGAGGCACTTGGACCTGGAACATAGATCTGGAGCACAGATCTCCAGCTATGTATCTGTTGTGTTTGCCATTGGAAGTATCTTTTGGGATTAATTTTCCGCGAACATATCTTGACGAGCAGCCGGGACCTCATAGGGGATGTAGTGAGCCTATTTCCATTTACTTTTATGAAGTACTCGATTGACTGCTTGTGCTTAGAACGCCTACACCGCAAGACGCGCTTACTCTCTAGTCGGCATAGAAGCTCGAGCTATTGTATACAGTCTTCCCTATGTTCTTCTTATGTGGTCGTAAGCATTCTTCTAAAGTTGATGCAGGTAGAAACAATTCTAACTGATTCCTTCCAAGGGTTATTGCCTTTGCGACAGCTTTCGCCTTCCTTTGCTTCCAAGATACAAGAAGAGTAACGAGGATTGTTGCTGGCATATTTGCAGGCGTCGTGACAATTCTTGTCGTTATTGGCATTTCTATCTCTTGGGAACGATATTCGGAACCAGCGCCGGCGAGGTCCGTCGATAGCAATTCTCGATCAAAGACGCCGGAGAAGGTGAATGCGGCGGAAGTTTGAACTCTGACGTTTCCGATATCGTAAGACCGCTTATTGTCGAACGCTTAAACGAGATTTTCACTGGAGAGGCGAACTGATTTGTCGGGTAGTTTGTCGTACCTCATGCAATCTTCAAATTTCGACCTCGGCTTGCCAGCACGTTCGTATGGCATGTGGTAACAATTCATAACCCTGGGCGCTTAGACGATTATATATACTTACCAACTTGTGGCTAATATAAATCCATGATATTGAGCTTTTACCATGGGATTACCTTCGCCGTGCTTTTCGCGTGTGGAGTTGTCAATCATGTCGAGCAGGCGCTCAACAGCCTGGGTTGCTGTCGGGAATGGCCTGCGACCAAAGCCTGAAAGATGCCGTCTTTATCGTTGGCGACGGTTAAATCGTCCGTCGATATTTAAGATAAGGTTTAAGTCAGACGCCCAGAAACAACGTTTCCGTGTTGGGCCGTATGGGGAGGGGATCGCTGTAGCGAACTACAGGCGTACCTCAGCGGTGCACATGGGGTCCTCGGGACAGGAAAAGGACATAGGGTCCTGCCATTATCAATTGTACTTAGTTAGGTCTGCATAGGGCTACGCCCCAATAGACATAAATTGACAAGAAAAAAAAAAAAAAAAGGTTTAAGTCATTCAAAATGAGAGTGTGCGTGTGTTAAAGAAGGGTATAAGATTGCAACGTACACATATCCGTGGCGACGCCACCAGGCGATAATGGTTTCTGACCGTGTTCAACTCGTTGGGCACTTACCTGGATTGGCAACGACAGTGTCCACCCTACCATGCCGCTCTTCAATCTCTTTAGCCATCGTCGTATCATTGGCAGCATCCGCGGAGATGCATGCGATAATTTTTAGGCGATCAGGGTACATGCTCCTTAGCTCTTCGAGTGCGGGGGCTTTTATGGGATCGCGTACAGCCGCATATACGAAAGCGGTTGCATGAGACACGAGTATACGAGCGATAAGAGCAAGGCCTGAGAGAGAATAATATGTTTCTGTAAGCTGCAACTGTTAGAGCTGTTTGAGTTCTGTACCTATTCCACGCTCACGGAATTGGAGAAAGTATGTGCATGCACACCGTCATGATCAGCGGAACTTGCGTAGTGCTAGTGAGGCGCGCCTTGTTTTTAACTTATAAGGCACTTTCGACCAGAACACATCAGGCTCCCAACAGCTGCGTCACACCCAGGGCGCAGCGGACTCTCGCGCGCATGGCTTTAAGGTCAAGCCGTCCATGCACATGGACCTGTTTGTGTTATGAGCCAGGGTTAAAGATGAAGCGTGAGGTGGAAGATCAAAAAGGGGAGAGATGAAAATCTGACATGAAAGGGGTGAAAGCATGGCACGATCCATAGACAGGTATGACTCAGCTAGTACATTTCTTCTCCGACTCGTACAAACAGAATATCTATTTAATCTACCGAATGAATTTTCGAGCTAACTTAATAGAGGAAGACACCCCTCTCATTGCGATAGTAGAGTATGACCGACTTTTACAAAATAGAAACATATTAACAAAATTGATAAGAGAAATTACAACACTTTTTCACCTTTGAATAGAGGAAGGTGTGGTGACTCTCGACATAGATTGCTCCTGCTGACGAGCCCTATCAGCTCGATGCTTTTCTTGTTTTTCCTTTCTGTAATTACCAGGATAAGTCGTATATGATTATGATAGACAAAAATGATGCGCACAAATAAGCTGGATTTCCAGGAGGAAGTCGAGGTAATGGTCTATTCGCTAGCTCTAATTGACTAAAGGAATGAATTGTCAACTGTTCAGCATTATGAGTCACATTGAGCAAGTACGGACATACCCCATGCGTCTCAATATTTCCCTACGAAGTGTCATATGATATGATCTGTCAACTACCTTTGGAGCCAATCGGAGGTATGCATCAACTTGAGGCTGGTTTTCAGGCTTTAAAGAACATTTCAGTGCCTCAGCTTCCGGGTTCAGGTCACCATTTGGCAGCAATATGGGGCGGCTACGAAGGGTGTATACGAGAACATAAGATATCCACTCATTGAGTTTATCTGTGGCCCGTTGTGTTACGAGCCCGGAATTGGGATCAAGGCGGGTTTCAATTGCAGAGTCCAGGAATGCTGCCCTTGTTGGAAACCTGATGCTGTCAGGAAAGGGAGGAAGTGGAACAGAGCGACTGTAGTTGCTGATGACCAGGTTGAAATCAGATTCAGGATGAACAATGATCATGTCTGGATGGTTGATGTCGTCTGTTGTCGACTCCAGGAAGGTGGAGTTAGGAAATGCCCTTGTGCGATTGGGGTCAAAGAGTAGACCATCATTGAAGTGGTTATGAATATCTGTGAAAACTCGGTAGGGAAGTGAGCCAAGAATTTCAGCCGCTGCATGATGTATGTCTTGATTCGCAACTATAATATGCATCGCAAAGAGTTCTGTCGGTACGAAGTGGATAAATGCCAGTGCATCTTCTCCATATATCAAGCATTGGATTCCCGCTTGAGATAAGATTTGTGCGGCTCTGAGTCTGTCTTTTTGCACTGACAGACTGTGTGGAGATTTGTCGTAGAATTCAAGCATAGCATTCAAAGACCGAAGCCGTGAAGAGTTCGCGACGCAGCAGTTGGGCGAAAAAAGTTACGATCAGTTTATATGAGTTATAATATATTATATAATAATACTATATATATCCACTTGTTGAAACAACAGTTTCATTCTTCGTAGTGCGAATGCGAGCCTCTGAATCGTCCATCTCATGCGGATGGTGAGGTGAGAGTCGACCGAGCATGATATATCGAAGTCACCCTCAGAATGGCGCCGACGTTTGTCCAACGAGCTGGCCGACGTCGTGGTTTTCGAAGGTTTAGAGTTTGATAACGTGGAGACAGCCAAATAACGGTGACGCGGAAGCAATTGGACTCTCACGAGACGTCGTGTCGCAACACGTCGACTTTGATTTCGATTCACCACTTTCTTTTCATTCCGCATCGTCATGCTCTCAATACTCCCAGCTTTATTGCTGGCTCTGTCAGTACAGGCTTCCGTCTTGACCCTTCAGTCCCCTCGTTTGGTAGTCACAGACTCGACTGGTTCGCAACTGCGCTCAGAACCGTGCGTGGCCAGCAATGAGTTGCCAGTGCTGGGATATGCTGATTTGTTGGACTCTCTGTAGCTTGTCGCTTTCGCACAAGGTCGCGACACCAGTGCAAATCTCAGGAAAGGATACGTTGAAGGTCACATTCCAAGTTGTGGACAAGGATGGGAAGGGCGTGCAACCACATCAAACTTTCCTTCGATTCTATGACGAAAAGACGAATGAGGAAGGCATCCAACCCATACGTGTAACGCCGGGGGAAAGCTAAATTCGATCTTGTAAGTTCTCGTAACTGATACACGGTGCAAGGGCCACTAATTGTTGGAGTAGAACCTTTCGAAACCACCTTTATCCCTGCCACCCACGCCCAACGGTGACCCTCTGAAGGTTACCCTTCTCATCGGATCCTCGCTATATGACCCACTCTCCGTTGAACTATTTGATCTGAGTTCTCCCTCGCTCGCAAGCTGCTCCCGAACATCCTCTCGAATCCACATTCCACCCCTTACCCGAAATTAAGCACACCTTCCGCGCTGAAAACAAACTACCGCCGAAATTTATCTCGGCCGTAGCGGCTGGCGTAGTTTTGGCGCCTTGGGCAGTCCTGTTAGGCCTGGTACGCTTTTATCATTGGTTCCGGGAAGCCAGCTTCTGTTGTACTAATATTTCTCACAGTGGTCTCAAGTTGCACCCAAACCTTCGCGTCTATTCTCACCTAGTATTTTACCCTTCATTCTTTCGCTTGGTGCCTTCGAGGCTCTTCTCTTCAGATACTGGGTTGGTCTGCAGATTGGCCAAGTCTTGCTCTATGGCGCCATTCTCACGGTCCCTACTGTATTTGCTGGGAAGCAGGCCTTGTCAAGCATCGGAAATCGTCGCCTCGGCAGAAAATAATCAATCTTGGTCCAGCGCCGCCGAGGTATATTGGAACATTGTACTCGAAAATGATCAATGTAGAATGATCAGTTATTTATTTCCGAGACTTCACGGTCATCTCTGCCAATTTTCCATTTTTCTGAGGTTGAGTTGACTCTAGAAACGAGATAAAGAACTCGTGAAGCACCAATGGTTGACCAGATTTTATCAATGGCTACATTTGGTACCGTTGGATTATTAGTAGGTTCGCTGCAACAAGACGGAAACCAACTCAACATTTCCTTCATTCTGAACTCTGAAGATACTTAACAGCTATGTATCGACTATCTCTCCGTTCTCGTTTCTTTGCTCGATGATGATTATTCCTTCATTGGTACCTATCTGTAACAAGATATCGATAAGTGATCACCATAGAATCCTTACTCCGTCCAGGTTGATAAACTGCCCGTCGTCCTTCTCCCGCGTCGTCGACTCATCGATGATTTTGAGCAGGAGGACGGCTGTTTTGTCGGCTGTTGGGAATTTTCCGAATTGCTCTACTATCGTGTTAAGGGATCCCGATGGGTGTGTTAAAATGATATGATCGTCTATAATGCCAGTCTCATCGGATTTTCAGATGAATCATTGAGGATGAGGATGAGAGGCGACGCCGCCAGTAGATAATGGGAATGCCACTGAACACAATAAAGGTGAATAGATCACCCTTCACGTGCCAGTCCAAGCAATGAGTGGTTTGCACACCGGGCCATTCGTTTTCGAAGTGTATCTTGGGCGCAATGTAGTTCAGGGTAGCCTTAGTGGATGCATATGTTGTATTGCGCATGTCCAGGTGTATCAATGCAACGAGGGAGCCACTCATGCTGGAGATGGGGATGAAGCGGGGTTGCTGCTTTTCTTGAGAAGCTCATATATGGAGTTGAAGAGGACAGTGGGCCCGAAGACGTTGGCCTTTGAATAGGAAAAGGGATCCTTGAGTTAGAAAATAACCTCGATTCGGGGAAAGAATTAAGGCACCCCTTGAAGTGGTCTTCCATGGACTCGCTTATATATCAGCCTCGTGCACTTTGCCTGCACCGCTCAAGAGTGTTGACAACAATATATATACCTTCCCATGGCGCTCTTCAATCTCTTTCGCCAGTGCGGTGTTACTCTTAACGTTTGCGGCGATCCATGTAATAATAGCAACTCGATTGGGGTACTTTGCCTTCAGGTCGTCGAGAGAGGATTTTTGGGACAAGTCCCTGGTTGCTACATATACGAATGCGTTCTCATTCTTGGGAGGGATGAAGGCAGCGAAAGCAAGGCCTAGAAGATGTAATTGAAGGATGACTCAAACCAGCGACGGAACAGATTCGTGAATGGATTAATGAGAAAGATGCGATACCTATTCCATGGGGACGACTGGCACCAGTTATAAGGCAGATTGTAGATGGAGACATTGTGAGTAGATCTTAAAGGGTTCAACTCTGAAGTTCTCGCTGAATTCATGACAGGACATCATCCTAAGCTGTATACGAAAAGCAGGTATGAGACCTAGCTAATCGCCAGTGCGTCATATTATAATATTATAAGGAGATTTCTCTGACCACGTGCAAGGGGACGCGAGGTTGCTCTTCATCAAAGTTTCTAAGATCTTGGCATGTGGAGGGGGCGTCACCGTTTACCGGTCATTACGGGCGCCCATTTCTGGTCAAAACTCGGTTGAAACATGATTCAGAACAAAATCCCGAAGACCCCAAATAATTGCAATCCGAGGGTGATAGGCGTCCGCTAATCTATGAGAAAGAGCATACACAGCGCTCAGGTGAGCATCATGATTCTGCATGGAAAGACGATGGAATAGAAGTGGAATCCTGGTTGGCATGATGGACACGCGACTGCGATCAGATAAACTCGCTGGTCCCGTGCGTCCACGAGGGACAAAATTTGGACCTATAGTGCATACGGTAGTATTAAAAAATTGATATCCAAGAGCTCGGAGGTTTGAAAAGTGGGGGCGGACGTGTTATAATTAGATTTCGTTTATTGGGCGCTTAACTGGATCCAGGATTCTAGGGAAGGCTGTCCGGCACTGTAACAGTTCCCGAGATTTTTCTGAGAGTGATCATACGCCGAACAGAGCCCTCGCTTTCTGAATCGAACAGACATTGATACAGGTACATGTTGTACGCGGAGCATGCGAACCGTACATATTTAGTGATACAACTAGTTAAGTACTAGAATCCGAGTTCACTCAAGCGGTAGCGTGCCAAAGTAAAGTGGAACCCACTAAGGCATCAAATCAGCAACAAAATTAAAGGAAAGGGTAATCAAAAACCTTACAGGTATCCATTGACATAGCGCTTCCATGTAGCGGCAGCGCAGGTGGTCGCTTCTAGGACCTTTGTAGCCCTAGCGTGTGCAGCTAACGTCTCGGCAACCACGTCTCGCAGTGTTTCATCAAGCGGCTTCTCAGTGATTCGTGCCCGCAAGAAGACGTATGTATCTGTCTCTCCTGAGAGATACTCTTTGTAGAATCTTGTGAAATGTAGCCAAGTTATGAAATTTGTACAACTCAGAGTCTATAGTGGAAGACGTACGATAATATATCATTCACAGCGTTTGTAAAAATACGATGTCTTCGATGACGGATATATAATCAGTCAGGTCCAGGTTCATAGTCTTGGGAAAGAGCATGAACGCATAGGCTGCTGAACAACCTGTCTTGTTACGCAAGTAGTTTGGCCACGACTGTGAGCAGTCCGAGAGTTTCATATCCCGGATTGCGTCGTTCTGTTCGAGAAGCATGCCGTTGATGCAGTCGATGGCGGCGAGCGTGATGGAGTTGGCTTGAATCGCGTCGTAATATCGATAGAAACCTATGAGGTGCTTGCGGAATGCCTGTAGGAATGTCCCGTCGGAGTTGTCGCCCATGAGGATTCTCTTTTGGAGGCCTTCTAGTGTGTTGAAGTCCTTTCCAAGGTCGTCGACGTGAAGCAGAAAACTGCAGTTTGTGCGATTGTTCAGCTAGGTTACGGACGTAGAAAAAGAGTTCCTACCAGGTGAATCGCGCAATTTCCAGTCGAATTTCTGGAGCGTGGTCAGGATAAGGAAGCTGGGAAGTTGTGTTGGGAATTTTGCAATCTGAGTTAAACAAATCCCAAACGAACCTCCCCATAGTGACTGCAGTTCGATACATCTGATCAAACCATTTATTCCCATTATCGTACTGCGTGGAGAACTCGGATCGCACAGCTTGATATGTGGCGTTTTCGTCTTTGATAGGATCTTCGGGACAGTACTCGAGGTCTCCAACAAATTTGGTGACAATTTCTTTGAATGTGGCTTGCCAGTGATGTTGACCACTTTCGTTACAGTCGCTGTTAGGCAGTAGCATCTGAAGGGAATCTTCTAGTCGGACCTCGGTTGGAGATACGGTGGTAGTCATTGCATATGACATCTGGATTATGTAGTAGAAGAAGGAAGAATACCGTGGCTCGATGGGTGGAGAGTAGCTACAGCCGAGCGTCTTTATACCTGACCGGCCTGCGACTCCAGAGAAAAAATATCTTGAATTTTCCGGGAACTGGACATTATTCGCATTTCGATTCCTTCCTCCGTGCTCTGAGCTTCCGTTTAAAGCTATCGCTTTAAACAGATTATTAGGCGGCAAAAATAAAGTAACGCCTGACATGGTCAATATACATTTATATGGCATGAGAGACTGGTAGAATGCAATAGAATGACCAAGATGGGAAAATTTTGCTGATTTGTACACCCTATGATTTTTTCACTGGCTGACAACTCGGAGGCGAAAAAGATTCCAGCCTTGAGAGCAAACACATTCATTCATTAATTTGAAAAACGGCCTGCGATCATTAAGTCAGCTCCAAGGCAGTGCTGCACAGAAAAATATTACTTTACGAATGGAATAAGGGAGAGGTGGAACCGAAGTGTGGATTACGAGTGATTTAACAAATGACCGGAATGGGAGTCGGCGTTTTGAGGTCGGGGAGCCGCCCTCATTATCGATGTCACGACAGGCGGAATCAATGATCGCAGAATACATTGAAATTAAGACTTTTGTCGATGACTAGGAGAACAGCATTTACGATACCATTATAGCTGAAAGAACCGGCCCAATTATCTGCCGTTAGTAGATTTATTGTGAGTGTGGGTCCAATGAGAGTTGAATGAGGGTCAGGACAAGGTCAAGAAGGAGACGGTCGGCTGCAACTTGGAACTTGAAAACGAACTACTCGGTAACGTCCGAGAAGTTAATGAGAAATAGAGCCAAATACATTATGTGCAGAAATTTTGATATGGCCGAAAATAGAAAGTTCGACCAACGGTCCATGGCCCCGCATTCACTACCACCGCCCTCAAAAAAGAGGAAAACCCATCGAGAGGACTATGGTTCCAAGATAAAACAACTAGAGGACGAACTCATTGCCGTAGTTGGCAAAAATCTATCGCTGAATCCACTCGCGGACTTGTTGGCTCTGGCGTACGATGTAGAAGACCCTCATGATATTTCCAAGGCAATCTATGCTCTCTACAGAGTTTTTGTCGTAATCATATCCGATAACAAACTCGGTCTTGGTGGAGATGAAGCCGCAAAAGTAGTCAAAGCCTGGATATGGGAACGTTTGCAATCGTATGTCGACTTTTTGGGCAGTCTCTTGCAGGATGATGAGAAGTTTCTACGTGTAAGCAGAGCTATCTAATACTTGAAGAAGGGACCTAACCTCCCATAGACATCAGCTTTGCAGATAATGTTTTCATTGCTCAAGTATCTGTCGACTTCTTATACGAAATCATCGCATCCCACGAAACCCCAACCTCAATTCCACGCATCCCACTTCCGGAAAATTGTCTCATCTCTCCTTCTGTGCCCCCACTCGAAGAGAAAGTCATCAAGTCCCAAACCTGACGGTGGACTGATTGATTCAGATGTATTAAATCTGTTCTATGACACCTGGTTTAGCGTTCACGACGATATTCGCTGGTTTTTCCTCCGTGATTCTGCGTGTGTACCATGTCCTGTCATCATTGTCATCTTCTTACCTGTTTCTACAGGACTCTGCTTTCCAGTCAAACCGCAGATGCTCACCCCAATGTTCCTATCAATTTACTTTCCATCCTCGAACGCCTCTCCACCTTCCCTACAGAGCAAAGCGAACTCAATGCCTGGTGGGTTGTTGAACTCGGAACCAAACCACCAAAGCCAAAAGTGTCCAAAAAGGGTCCAATAATGCCGACATGTCATCGGACGATGAAGAAACAGCAAAAACAGGAGACGAAGAAGAAAATGATGACTGGCGGAAGTTCTTCGAGGATGACCCGGTCGCAGAGGACGGCAAGAAAGGGCCTGGGCAGCGTTTGCACAAGATGACCATCCATCAGTCGTTACATTCACTTTCCTCCCATCGAGCCGTGTTCACCCGGGCATGGCTCACTTTGCTGCCTCACTTATCTGTTCCCGGGAACATCGAAAAAAATAAGGCCCTAGCGGCCAGAGCTCTGAATCTTATGCATCGCGGAGTAATGCCGCATTTGACAAGACCTATTCTTGTCATGGATTGGATCGGCGCGTGTGTCGACATTGGCGGGTCGGTTGGCTTGTTGGCGTTGAATGCACTGTTCGTCCTCATCAAGGAATATAATCTGTATGTGGATTTCGTTTACTATCATTTCATCGTTATCTGTGTCTAACTCCGGTATAGTGACTACCCTTCATTCTATACCCGCCTATATGCGTTCCTCGATCGTGACGTACTACACCTAAAGCACCGCTCCCGATTCTTCCGTTTGACAGAGTTATTTTTGAGTTCAACGTATGCGTTTCGAACTTCTTGACATTCACGTAGCCTCACCATTTGCCCTTAGGCATCTACCCGCAACGCTGTTGGCTTCGTTCGTGAAGAAACTGTCTCGACTGTCACTCACCGCGCCACCAGCTGCCATAGTCATGGTGATCCCCTTTACATACAACATTCTGAAGAAGCATCCTGCATTGATGGTGATGATTCATCGAGCCGATGTGGACGATTCCAATGGTATGCTTTCACTTAAACATAACACACTTTACTAACATACGCCAAGACCCCTTCCTGTCAGAGGAAACAAATCCACTGCAGACCAACGCCCTGGACAGCTCTATTTGGGAGCTAATGTCACATAGCTCGCATTACCATGCACCTGTATCGACTATGTGCAAGATTTTCTCAGAGGCATTCACGAAGCCTGGCTATTCGATGGAGGACTTTTTGGATCACACGTACAACACAGTATGTTTACAGTTATCTGGGCATCCTTGATAACCACTAACCCTTTATGTATGTAGCTCTTCGAGACAGAGATCAACAGAAAAATCAAGCGAGAGCCAGCATTGGCTTTGGAACCTAGTCTCAAGGTATTCGCCGCCGTTGAAGAATCTTCTGGGGAGGATTTGATCACTGGGAGTGCACAGCGAGACTTTGTGAACGAGCTTTGGGTATTCTAGTTTCCATTTGTCGAGTGACTATGCAACATGGTTTCGGGCGAGATATCTTCCTTATTCCGGGCCTTGACTAATGTGAACAGGGGAAATGGAAAGGATGAATAAGGCAAGCACAGAACGCAGAGCTTCTGCAGTCCAATGTTGGCTGAGACCTCTAGCGTCTGCCGGAATGATCCTCAATCTTTGTCCTACAAGCTGTAAACTTGACCTCAATCTCCGCGTTCTTCGTGTCGATTGACGATGTTATGAGGTCGTCGTAAGTTCTCCATAACGTAACTCGCTCATAGCTGTTCTTCTGAACGTGGCAATGCGTATACCATTTTGTATCTTTGTATCTTTCTCCGGTCTTTCTCATGAATACCGAAAAACTAGATCAGCCCACGGAAATCTCAGTCCTCCTCCTACACCATCGGGAAGCGGGAAAGAAGCGATTGCGGTGGAAGCAAGTTATCCCGCTCGAGTCATTCACTCGTGGCTGTACCGACTACCGAAGTCCTGCTACTGGCTGGACTTCATTCCTGTGCTTGTCATCAGACCTTGCCGGCCGAAGTTGAGACGCACGCGTCGACGGCCAGTGACGACAATGTGCTACAACTCTGTTGAGGTCTCTTATCAAGCCATCGATGATACCCCAGGAAACTGCGATGCTTTGAGAGCATACACGCAACTCCAAGCCGCTTTTCGCGGGACGTCGCTGACATACCACAGCCCCCAGCGAGGAGGGTCATGAATTAGGACAAGGAGAAGTGAGCCGAGAAACTATAAAGCCACGGAATGCTGTCGTCGTTAATCCAACAGAAAAGGAATACGATAACAATGTCTTCAACTGCTACTGTCTACCTCGTAACTGGAGCCAACCGTCCTCGTGGACTAGGTGCGTGTTTATCAGCTCACCAAGCTTCAAACCTGTTTCAATTTTGGCATAAATCTAAGTGGTTGGGTTCTAGGATTCTGCCTCGTTACGCATATACTCGCCACTCACGAAAATGCCTTTGTCTATGCCGCTGTGCGGGACTCAGCAAAGGCCAGTGCCCTTACGAGCTCAAGGAAAAACATCCGCATAGGCTCGCGATCGTCAAATGCGTCTCTGCGGATAAGGAAAGCAACACTGCGATGGCGAAGGAGATCGAGGAACGCCATGGGCGAGTGGACACTGTGATCGCTAACGCAGGTATGTTCGTTTGGGTATAGATCCATTGAAATGAGCTCGAGAAGTTGTTTGGTTTTCTGCGTCTTGTAGCCCTACTGGGTGCCGCCGCTAGTGTGCATGAAGCTCCCCCGATGATATGGAGGAGCACTTCCGGGTACGTTTCCTTTACTCAGACACTAAATTGAGTTTTCTGTGTTGAATTTTGATATAGGTGAATGTAGTGGGCCCTGTCGTTCTCTTCGGCGCTGTGTACGAGCTTCTCAAGAAAAGCAAGAACCCCCGCTTCATACCCATCAGTAGCCGCGGTGGAAGCCTTAGTGGCCCAATAATTGAATTTCCCATGGGAAGCGTAATATATGCTTCCACCAAGGCCACACTAAACTGGGTTTCACGCAAGATACACTTCGAAAATGATTGGCTAAGTGCGTTATATGCTATTACAGTTATTGGCTACCAAATTGCTAAAATTGTTCCCGTATGCGTGTAGTTGCCTTCCCCTTATCACCTGGTGAAATCGACACTGACATGTGTGCGTACCTTTCCTCTCTTTATTGTTCAGCAGGAGCTCATGCCTGCTCCTTCTTTCTTGTTTTGGATAGTCGACTTCACTATCGTCGCCGACAAAAGTGGTCAATACCAGGATTTGGTCAAGGAACGAGGATATGGACTACCACCGGCAACCGAAGTCGCTGCTTCGCTTTTGAAAATCATCGACAAGTCAACGCGCGAGAAGAACGGCGGAGAGTTCATGAATGTAGATGGAGGCAAACTTCCGTGGTGATGCCCCGGAAAAGGAAGTGACTCCAGTACAATGTTTTCATTCAGCTGAGCGCATCGCTATCATCTTGCTTACGTCGTGGTTGTAAGCATCGAGTGATTCGTGTTCTTAAATCTTACCAGAGGGACCGGACGATCATGTAACATTTGTGCAACATCTATGTAACATGCCAAAATCGGTACGACTTATCGTCATCGTGTTCGTTACAATATAAGCGCCCAAACGTACTTCCAAAAACTCTATTTTTAACATCTCCAGCTGCCAATCCTCAAAAGATTGAGTAGTCGTGTGAAAGCGAGAAAAGATTCCACCCTGACACTTTCATTCCTTTTTTGCTTTTAGCAGGCAGTCTGCGCATCTGCACACACACAAAGAGGGGGCCGCAAGGGAATCTTTATGGAGTCGTCGCGACCCCCAAAGAAATAATGTGAGCCCTTGCAACCATTCCTGAGGCCTGAAGGCCTAACACTGCTGGCATGGGGTTATTGTTATCAACTAAAAATGATTTCAAACCTGTTTAAACTCGAAAGAGCGGACTTCGTCCGCTATTATCAGCCGAAGGAATTGTACTACGGCATAATATTTAGTATTTATTGCAAATTGCCAACAGGAGTCTAGAAAATTTTTATCTATATATATGGTGTTTATTTACATCTATGTACTAGATTGCAACTAACGAATTTCATAATTGCAAAATACCCTGCCTTCGGCAGGTAATTTTCAAGTCCTTTTCATTCTCCATAAATTTATCATTTGTTGTCACTAAAAACTTGATTCCAGATGTGTTTCATTTCCAAAATGATAAATTTATGTAATGGATAAATGAGTTAAAAATGCAAACACGTTTAAAAACATTTTTAGTCGACAACAATAACCCTATGCCAGCAGTGTGAGTAGGCCACCCCAAATTTGCCCCTAATCATGAATCGTGATGGGGACTTTCTGATCGTGCGAAATTTACTTAAGCATTATTCATGCTAGATTACTAAAAGGTGTAAGAGTTGGTTCGTAAGGGACCTCGTTAGCTTCGTTAATTGCTTTGCGAAAAACAGTAACCGGGCCTGGCTCATAACATATGTATTACCAACCCATAACTTAGATGAGTCACCAGCCTTCTTTGTGCTACTGCTTGCAATCTGTACGTCATCCGAGTCTACTTCTCTTGCTGTTTTTGTTGAACGATTATGAAGGCATAGTTCATTCTTTGATCACATATCCCTCAGGGATAGGATTTCAATTTGATAACAGGCGGGAAAGCACCTATGATCCTGCTGTGTAAGCTGAAAATGATACCACCAGCCCTGCATTGTCAGTCATAAAGTCAGGATCTACAAGTTATTTATAAGCTTTGTTTCCTACTACATATATAAGCTACCTTGTCCAGCATCCTCAGCATTTACCCAACGTTCCTACAACTCAAATACCTTCCCTCTCATGTCTTCATCTACTATCTATCTTATAACTGGTGCCAATCGCCCTCGTGGAATTGGTGCAGTAGTCCTTTTTGACGAGTCTCGCTTGTATTGATCGTTTTATCACATAGGTTTTGCTCTCACTGCTCATATAATTTCCAAGCACGAGAATGCATTCGTTTATGCAACTGTCAGGGATACGACCAAGGCACCCGCCCTTGACGAGCTGAAGAAAAATACCCTAACCGGCTCGCGATCTTGAAATGGGTCGCTGCAGACGTTGAGGGTAACGCCGCATTGGCGAAAGAAATCGAGCAACGCCATGGTAGAGTGGACACCGTGATTGCCAACGCAGGTACGTTTCAGTATGATCCATACAAGAAGAAACCAGTCTTTGAGTTTGCCTCCCTTTCAGCACTCTTGGGTGGATCCGGACTAGTGCACAAGCTTGATATCAGCTCCATGGAGGAGCACTTCCAGGTATGCTTTGATTTTCAACACCAATCGGGTTAATTTTCTGATAAAACAATGCGCTTATCCAAAGGCCAATGTATTGGGGCCCGTTGTTCTTTTCCAAGCTGTGTACGAGCTTCTCAAGAAAAGCAGCAGCCCACGCTTTATCCCAATCTCCAGCATTGCCGGATCCCTTGTCGCACCACCAATTACGTTGGATATGCGCAATACCGTATATGCGTCTAGCAAGACTACCTTAAATTGGGTTACACGCAAGATTCACTTCGAAAATGAATGGCTTGGTGCGACAATCTCTCAGATATCTCCCAGTATATCGTTACTGATCTCGCGTTGCACTTCTCATTCAGTGGCATTTCCCTTTATCTCCTGGAGGCGTCGACTCAGACATGTGTAAGTCCATATCTGACATCCTCATAAATAAGTTTGATACTCAAATCCACTGTCATAGTCGATTACACCAAGGCTACAGACACAACAGGAGTCGTTGCAGATCTAGTGAAGGAATACGGGACTTTCCCCACAGCAGACCAGGCTGCCATTCTCTTGCTCAAAGCTCATTGATGAGTCGACGCGAGAGAAGGATGGGGAGAGTTTATCAACATTGATGGATCCAGACCTCCATGGTAGTGATTGCATGTGTAATACTCAGCGTCTCTTTGTGCAATAGAAATAAATATTGTTGTTGGAGGCTGGAGACGCAACTCTAAGCAAGTGACTAAGGGCCTGACGTCATCATCTGCCCAATTCACATGCATGTGCACTCTTTATTCTAAAATCAACAAAATAGCGCTTCGCTATGTCAGTATCCTGGCATGCTCTATGGTAAGCTCTGCTCGGCGCTTTCAAAGTTCTCACGGGGTGACCATTGAAAAGCCAGCGAATCACGTGGGCTTAGACATTTAGTAGAGAGGAGCAAAGCTCCCCAATAAATTGGATTGCTATATTTTTCGCCATAGATATAGTACAGACCCCAGGTAATACTACTTGTAATTATTTACCTTGTTTAATTACTGCTGCCTATTGGGGAGGCACCTTGATAGGCTGTGGAAGTTTAGGATTCGGACTAATGGCTGGCAAGGGAGGTCCCTTCCTGAGGCTGAAAGGCGCAGTCGGTGCCCTGATGGTGCTACCATAAACAGGTTTCGCTGGAGGTGCGATAAATGGATGAGCTTCAGTATTGAATACGACTATTGGGGTAGATAGCAAGTCATTAGAGAGATGTCGGGGATCTATCGATAATTGTTACGCACATTTATCAAGGCTGATGTGGTTAGGGTCATCGAACGTGAGGTACCTAGGCAGAGGAAAATCAGTGAACCAGAAAAGGCGTTGTACGATAAGAGAGAAATGCACTAACAAGTACTTCAGAACCTCAGCGAACCAGAAACTTTCGGTGTCGTCAATCTTGCTGGTATTGATGTTATTAATATCATTCAAACCAGCAAAGCCTGTCGGTGTCTGCAAAAACTTGTTGAAGCTCGCCACTGCACTTGCCGCACGATCGAGGTATTTCGAATCCCCAGTTACTCGGAAGGCGTAGAAGTTGGATTCAAGAACCTGGACGGAGGATGTAATCGGAAGCGGTAATATAATAACCGTGCTTCTGGTAGAAAGCTAGTTGATCTGCACTAGGAAGACCGTCG
>JAJIRX010000053.1:0-27088 GCA_023853785.1 Psilocybe azurescens | reverse complement strand
CATGGTATGTTAGAATGAAACAGGCATTTTCGTCCACATACTACTTTTCGCCTGTTCTCGATTACCGGCATTTGCCGCTCCGTATGTCAACAATCTCATTACGTTCTTCCACCATCTTCTCCCACCCAGTGGCTCAATACAATCGTTTTATTTGCTTAAACTCGCAAATTTACACTTCAAAGACAAAGACCATGACAATGGTATCAAACGATAATGCTCTGCCAATAACAACGGAGGTTGATCGCGTATCTTCACTAGTATATCCTTCAACACCTCATAGGGATCGAAACAAATCTATAACGGTGCTATATTGACTCTAGACGCAAGTAAGGGTTCCTAGGTCGGCAATATCAAAGCGTCCTAGTCGCCTATATGCGCCCAACGAGGCCCAACGTCGGTACATGCGACTTATACTCAATATCACGTTTTGGCAAAACCTAGTTCACGTATGTCGAATTACGAGTCTGGCTCGTCTTTTAAAACCTTTGGCATATGAAGATCCGGTATGTGTGTGTGTGCTTCCTGCTCCGTATTTGAGATATTACTGTTTTTCGTCTTTGATCTAGAATATATGTACTTTCATTGTGGTTCTTCAGCTTTCATTAGCCACAAGGCCGTTGACAGGAAAGTTTGAAACCGGAATTCTGACATCGGGTTACTTATGCTTGTTCGAATCGGAAGCCATAGCGAGGGGCTGCGAGGGGTCCGGCATGAACACTGCCAAGTGATTATACAGGAACGGCTTGTAGATTGGAGAAAGTAGTAAGTTAACGTCGATCTCAGTTGATTGGGGCTCGAAAATTCAAATTTGAGTGGGTCGATCACTGTTCGTTCGAAGACTACTGGCGACTCCAACAAGTTTCACCCTTACATGCAACAAGTCAGATGAGTGCAAAATGCGCTTCTATTCAGACAGTGGCCGGGAATTTATCAACATGGCTTATCAATCTCACAGGGATCAACGCCTTGAGCTTCTCTCCATTCTCTACTATCAAAAGGCTTCAGTAACCATTCTCATCCTTTGTTTACAGGATCATGCCACCTACCTTAATACATGGTTGATATATTTTATGTGTTCTTCAAACACTCGGTGAAGCCGCCGATTCAGCAGCTCGGATAGACGTTTCTTCCAAACGTGCGGCTTCCTTTTCTGCCACGCCGACTTGCTCAAAGCTACGCATTCCAGAGAGTCCCCATCGTCCCATCATAGCTTTATCCTGAAGAAAAGCGATATTAGACAACAGGCCCATGAGTATATGCGCATCAATTCTTACCTCGTCCCACGGCGAACCTTGTGGATAAAATCATTAAGACCGGAAGATAAAGAAAATGACAGAAAACTCACATGGTGTAGTCAGCATCTGTTCACCTGTGAACACTGCGTTGGCTCCAGCCATGAAACACATGGCTTGTTCCGTCTCAGCGAGGTGTTTCTTCCAGCTGCAAGTCGAATAATGGTGGAGGGCATGGTAATACGCGCCGTGGCGATTGTGCGGATCAAAATGTGGACAGATACGGGCTGTTGATGATAATCAGATAAAAAATATGTAGATATGGATGGATTGCAGTACATCATTCCCTTCCAAAGGAGTTCCGGGGATCGGAACGAGAGCGTTGACCGGGAAAGATTCTGGATGCTCGGGCATACTACATGAAAGACGATAAGAATAGGCTTGAGGAAGTTATACATGCACTTACTTGAAACTTCGTAAATGAGGCCTACTCGGTCAGAATCGGATTCTCCTAGCCCCAAGATGCCTCCAGAGCATACGCTGATACCTGCGTCGCGAACAGCAGTAATAGTATCGAGTCTATCATCGAATGAACGAGTAGTTATAACCTTGAATAAATTTAGTATTATGCCATACTCGAGACGTAAACCGAAAATACCTGAGGATAAAACTCGCGAGATGTGTCGAGATTATGATTATATGCGGTCAAGCCTCTGGAGATGCAATGTTAATAGGGAAATTAAAATAACATCAACATCACATACGCTTCCTTCAACTGCCGTGCTTGATCAGGGAAAGCATTCCGAGTGTGGTGCAAACTTCCATCCCCATGCCTCGGACTTCCCGAACCATCTCCAATATTCTCTCAAACCCGCGTTTTCTACCTGCAAGTTCCTCCAAGCAGCGCCCATGCAAAAGCGGGTGCTACCATTTTCTTTCGCTTTGCGGGCCGCCTCTAATACAGGTTCAATCTCGACCAAACGAGAAGCCGACGTGGGCGTGGAATATCTCGACGACTGTGAACAGTACGAACCTAATATTTGGGTCAGACAACGAAACAGTAAATCATCACCGTTGCTTACAGTCCTCACTACATCCCCCGCTGTCAAAGCCCTCATGTTCAGCAGTTATCTGGAGATAAAGCGGAAGTAACGCACTTTGATGTTCATGAGCGTGCATAACTGAATTTTGCTAGGGTCATGGTATTGTCTGTGCACTGATGCCGCCTTGAAAACAAGGTCCATGAGAGGTGTTTCGTAGATGGCTTGGATTTCTTCCTTCTTCCAGTCATGTCGAGTGGCTGGGGTTACAGAGCGCGTCGGAGTTGGTGCTGCATGGGTCGCGAGTGCTCTCGAGAACTGGATGCGCCGAGCTGGAAGAGATCTAAACATGGTGGAATGCGTGGTCGAGGATTGAGGTGTCCAGCAGGAGTAGAAAGGAAGGGGAAGGGGAGAAAGGAGTGTGTCGGCTACTGTGTAAAATCGATTCCTTGGGGTGGATTGGATTCTCAATCTCCGTGATGCCGCCAAGCATCTACGCGAATAATTATCTCATCCCGTGACTTGGTGTTTTCCCAAAGTTGTCACAAGTTTTAACTTTTAATTTTTCTCTCAGTTCTGGCCAATCTTCTCCATTGTGTTTGGCATCTGGAGCCTTTTGCTTTCTGACGTTGACGACTTGTATCACACTTGGACTATGGACCATACTGCTGAGGACATTTGGCTGCGTAGGCTGGGACTTACTCGCATTCAACCTCAGGCCAAGACCCGGGTGCGGCTGGTGTATCGACAATAGTACGGCTTGTGATAACATCCTTACCGTGTCTCGACTAGTTTCGCGTGTAACCCGGTGTATATCTATTCTTACGAAATGTCTACGCTTCCGGAGGTCCGAGGCGGTTGGATTATGTCCAATCGGACCGAGCACAATGGATTATAAATGTCTATGGTTTCTATACACTATGAATAATAACTTCGTCGATTAAACCTGCAAGCTGTGCGAATACGGGATACAAGGTCATACAGGTATTATTACACTGTATCGACTGGACGCCATCAAACTGTTATACGGAGTGTTCCAAAATAAGCATCCTAAGTTCAACATCAAAAGCCGAGGTATGAATGCCATCTTCATATAAATGCCTTGCCGTGAAAAGACTAAATCCTATCCACATTAGATTTTAGCATTACAAAAAATTTGGAACGTACAAAATTAAATGCTGCCGTGCTACGCGTTTACGCAGGTCTTTTGGGCGACCGTCGCGTCCCGAAATCCACAACGTGGACACCTGGATTCAATTGAGGTCAATTAAAAAAGGTTCCTAAACAAACCCAACGATATACCTTTTTGACCGTTTGATTTTTGCCTACCTGTCTGTGTCGTTTGACTATTGTGTTCGCCCTCGTCGGTAGAACTACTTTGGTTGTCTTTTTGTCCCTCCTCACCTCTGAGGTTGCCGACTGGTGTTTATCCCTGCGTTGTGATCCCGAATCATGGCGTACGGCATTCCATTGTCGTAGAGTGTACGCAGCGAGCTGTTTGGAGTATTGTTGCTTCTGCTGTTCTATCGAAGCTGCCATATTGTGCGAGCCTGAGTGATGAACAAAAGTGTGCGCAAAGAATTTACTGTGTGTGGAGGATTATAGATTTACGTTTGGAAAAGGGGCCGTGTAAATTTTGTCTTATATACCAATTTCCTGATAAAAGGACGGAGCACCCAGAGTTCCTCGAGCTCCACCAATCCCGTCACGGAGAGGTGGAAATCGTTCATCTTGTTCCAATGACGTCGGCCGACGCAGTCTCATTTGTCACGTGATTCGTCGCGTCCTACTTGAACTCCTCCAACCCCAACTTCCAAGCCTGACGCTTCTCCTGTCTCCTGTCTCAATTTGCTCCCAAAGTTCCACTGCATCATGGGGAGCACTTTCTCCCTTCATGCATAATTTCTTATCCTTGAAATCCCAGGTCTAATTCGTATGTCTGCAGAGTTATCGTTCACCAATTGATCAACTCCAAGTTAGTTCAAGTTGCAAGACTCTAGGGCTTGGTCGGTACGGTCGTAGAATATTTGGCCCCACCAGCTCAAATAGCCGAGGATACGCTCCTGCCTTATTCTGTCATCGTATGCCACACCAAGAGGATTCGTTTTCGATCACAGGTTACGCGCAAACTTTACTCCAGTCACTTAGATTAGCCCACAAAATTGAGTTAGTCTTTCGGACTTACCCTTTTACTCTCTAATAACTATTCGAATGCCGACTTTATTTTAAAGCGATGAGAAATTTTTCATCTGTGATACGGTTGAGTAGTTTCTATTTCACTTTTCACATCATTCACTATATACTGACTCCAGTATCTTACAGGTAGTTCTAGCGCCTTTTGCATCTCCGAATGACGACATGTGGTGCTCTCTCCCACTGATATCACTGTGTATACCCTTAGTGTCGCCAAACATATAAAGACCAGCTATTAATATTGCAACGGCAACATATAATGACACTTACAGTAAATTCGGGGCGAGGTGTTGACCTCCAAGTCGTTGAATCTTGGTCCAGCTTTTCATCGTCTGCTCGTGATGTGGGTCACCTTACGTCTTTGAAAATACCTGTAGAAATAATTGTACTTCATTTCTTAGCTACGACTAGTCAATATCAGTGCAAATCACTGGTCGTTCGAGTTGAGGCAATACCTTTATTGGTACGGATAGGAATTTCCCGTGAAAATGATATCTTATGCGAAACAGTGATTAGTTGATATACTTGTACAGGTAAAGTTCTCACCGAACATTCCAGAAGACGATTCAGATAATGTTGCGTGAAGCCTCAGCATCTCCATCGTCAAGAGATAGCGTCATAGTCTGACGCACAGCACTTTAGGCTAGCTCCACCCTCAGTCCTTCAACTCGATATAATTGAAAACGCGCCAAAAATCAAACTGGCTTATTCATTCTCTCTCTGTGGCTCCCTACGCGACAGGTCTCAATCTTTTAATAATGGCATTGCTTGTTGTCTACTTTGTCCGAGCAGCACTGGTACATCGTCTTTGAATGTCACGCGCTGCACGAAGGTTTCATAAGACAGAAGGAAAGGACGGATGTCTACCCGCTGAATTTATTAAACCAACAAACTTGATGAAAAATTTTATGTATTGATGAGACCTCATTGAAAGACGGGACTGTCAAATCGCCGCCACATCTGCTTCTCCTTCACTTAGCCATACCAATCGGCCCTTGTCGTTTTTCCATACAAGTCTTGACTTACATGAGATCCGGCATGGATTAGCACGATGACTTGCCTCTTAAACATTTGGGCATGGTACATAGGAAACAATGTGATCATTACTGTAATTGGCATATTTCTTCGTTTGGGCACGATTGTATTTCGGTCTATGTGCTCATTATAGGGCAGGTAAATTGAGTTAACCATGACAATCGTCCTTTCAGATCCACTGCTTCGGATGTCAGAATTCAGTCGATTTGTTCATAACTCCAAGAAAAGCAAATATCCTTCCTTTTTGGAAATGCGATCTAACTTGATATTTAAGGGCAATTATTGCGATAGTTAAGACACTCAGTCTCATCATTGGCAAGCCAATGCGAGTTTCTGGAGGTGTGTGATGAAAAATTGCTACAGAAAATACAAAACAGGGAACATGGGTATGTACGAGTTAAAAGATCTGTCGTATCTGCGAACGAAGAGCGAGTATTTGCTCGCAAAAGCACTCCAAATGAAGTGGTCCAGAAGCAGATAGGTATTACTGGAATGTCCAGGTGTATAAAACTATTAAATAAGCAAATCATACAATATAAGCCCGTTTGGTCGTCAAGATATGGGTCTGGATGATGTGGAATGTGGATGGCAGGTTTGCTTGGAGAATTTGTGCTACATGATAGTGATGTTGGGTGGACGGGGATGAGGGATGAAATGAATATGCAAGGTAGAGCGGAAAATGTTGCAAATGTGGACTAAATATGTTTCAAAAGGAATAAGCTAGGATAAAAAGGCGCCAAGTAACAAATGGAACAAAAGAACAGAGAGATGGATGGTATTGTCCGAGATCAAGACGTCGTCGCATATGTTTTCGTTAAGAAAAAGTTTTTGCATCAAAAAATAGGGGAAGAAACCAAAAGAATATGCGTGGGTCGGGTTCGTGGCAATGGCATTTGCCGGTATTGAATTCGTCTTCCAGAAGTCGTTTATGAGGGTCGTGTTGTCACGTAACGGTTGCAATAAAATGGTTGGAGCGAATGAAGTAGACATGTGTATGTCTAAACCCGGACAGAGCGCCAGCTAGTCGAGTGGGTCATGGCAGCATGGTTGGCAGCCAGAAACTTGGGCTTGATTGCAGCCTTAGGGCCACCACCGAGCATGACACCGCCGGTGAGAACGGTGGTCTTACCGCCATCGTAAGGAGTGACCTCGGTCTTGGTTGTGTCCACATAAACGCGGGCTTGACGAGCCCTCTCGCGGCGCGAAGGCTTGAATTCGTTGATGTGACCGCTCTTGGCAGAAGCTAGGGATGTACGAGAGGAGGTGCTGTCCGAAGTGAACGAAAAGCCAGATGAGCTTGAGTCAGAAGAGCGAGAGCTGCAGCGAGACTGTTCCGAGATGCTGGAAAGGGGCGAAGTGGATCGTGCAGGCCTCGGGAATTGGGTGATAATGGGGGTCATCCAGGTGGGTGCACTAATCTCATCTGCGAGCATAGTGAAGATTTTGTCCTCCTCCTCGATATCCTCTTCCAGGACTTGCTGGGCGAAGGTCTTGCGCGGAGCAACGATGGGGCGAATAGAGGCCTTGATCATTGGCTCGCTGAAGACTGGGTCGGAGAAAGGTGCGACTTGTTCGGTCTTCTTGTCAGACCAGACGTTGATGATCTTATTCTGGCAGCGAATAGCAACGCATCCGGGGTCGACGAAGAGGTCGAATTCGCTGTTGCCGAGGAGAGCAATCCAGTCGAACCACTGAACGTTGGTGGCCGCACAAGCGGACCAAACGGGCCGTGGGGGCAAGCAGGTAGGAGACAGAGTCATGCAGCGACGGCCCGAGCCTCGAATAGGGTCTGTGGGAATCCAGGAAGGGCCGTAGTGGGCAGTGAGGTTGGCCTCGAGCACCATTTGGAGTTTAAGGAGAGTAGAAGGTGCATACGAAGCTGCTAACTTTGTTGTGAGGAAAGTGACGGTGTGTGCGACAGCGACGGAAAGAGATTCGGAAATTGATGCCATTGCGTGAGACGTTAAGGGAAAGGCTATCGTCCAGCGATAAGAGTGTATAACGAAGGATTTGTGTGTATGTGAGAGAGAGGTCGTAGAGAGGAGCTTCTGCGAGAGTGGATGCAGGGAAAGCGTATGTAGCACAAGAGAATGTGTGATCTAGAAAATTGCTCAGAAATCAGACGGGCGTTTATATTGTGCCGCAGCTCGAAAAGACTTACGGGCTAGAGAAATGAGTCAACGGAAGTATTGCAGGCTTTATTCGAATAATTACTAACCTGGTCTAAGGAGAGAGAGGAGAGAGAAAGGAAACCTGGTCCTGATCAGTATTCGTGCATACCTTACCTCTCTTATAAGGTGAGGCTGAAAACAAAGGACAATTACATACACGCGTGGTGACACTTTCCTTTTGTTGTATACAATAAGGTCTGTATACTCTTTAGCCCCGACTCTCACACTCCAGGGCAAATGACGACCTTGTATTCCCTTGCCAGCGATCCTGACATCCCGACAGTACCTTGTATTCCAATTCAAGGCTTATTGTCAATTCCATTTGATCGTCCCGCAATCTGACACTTACTGTAATGCTTTTGTTAAATCCCTTCCTTTCTTCGATTTTCTGATACTGATGGATACCACTTCCTGAGCCGCATAGTCGAACATTCCAGCCAGGCTTTTCCCACCGAGTTCGAGTTATCATTAAGCCTACGGAATCTCAATGAAATTCACGCCAAGCGCGTTGATCGTGTACGCCCAGACCCACAATTCGGACCTTCCATCTTTCTTCCTAACTTGGCTCTGGAAAAGAACTCCGCGTTAGGGATACAAGTGACAGTCGGATGCTTGCTCCATTCAATATTGCCCGTCGATCGTCCTACTCGCAGAGGAGCAAAGACATCATCACCAGTGCAGTAACGGCTTGATATTCAATAAGATTGCAATGTTTTGAGGATTGGAGTACTGCATCCACGCCAAATCCATGCGTTGAATCGAGTCACCTTTTTTTCTCATTGCATTTTCTGACGCGCAATTACTCCAACGAGGAGCCAGCATTGCCCCAGTCTGAGTCCAGTCCCCTACGATATAAATAAAGTGTAGTGTTCAGAGTCATAAGAAGCCAGCTGCCGGTGCCGGCGTCGGAAATTTAAAATTTAAATACCGAAGAAGAAACGCAAACCTTGTTTTCATTATACACACAACTTGCCGCCCGCCCTCGTAGCTCACAGCGTCAAGCCAACAAAAACAAAAGAAGAGGTCAACCTGCCCTCCCACAACACTTCTAAAAAGCCGACTTTTAGGAATACATATCACAATGGTGCGTTTGAACCTATGATCTGTAAGGTAGTAATATTGACCTTGCAAAAAAGACTCTCGCCGTCGATCTCCTCCACCCCACTGCTGAGCACGAGGCTAAGCAGCACAAGCTCAAGCGTCTTGTGCAGTCCCCCAACTCCTACTTCATGGATGTTAAGTGCCCTGGTAAGCCGTTCATTCTGGTTCCCCAGCACCCCTTATCCAACCCCAATTCTCGATCAAAATCCATATACTGACCCCCAATACTCATGGCACCCTCGTTTTTGTTCAGGCTGCTTCGCTATCACCACCGTATTTTCGCATGCCCAGACCGTTGTTGTCTGCCCCTCTTGCACGAGTGTTTTGTGCCAGCCCACTGGCGGAAGGGCCAGGTTGACTGAGGGTATGTCCTCCTTTTGGAGTCGTCTCCATGATTTAGCCATCTGACTTGTTCTACCCAGGCTGTTCATTCCGTAGAAAGAACTAGGTCACAGATCCAACCTTGTCTTACCTACCTACGTATACATATGTCTGCTTGTCACGTCCATTTCCACAACCAACACATACACATTCACGCCCGACGCCCGACTACAACCTCGCAATAGCTATGCAAACTGTTTTAAGTTCACCGCATTCGTCTTGCATTTCAAAGCTCGTTTTGATAGGTTTCAGTCCCTCTTCCCACCTTTCCCCACACCTGCAACGTAATCTGGATGACCTAGGATTAATGAGATTAATCTCTTGGGGTAGATGATGCCCTCTCTTCGTCCTGTAACAAAAATAAGAACATATATCTTGAAACTTCACTTTCATCAGTAGTCCCCTCGGTGCACGTAATTGTTGAGACTTTGTAGTGGTCGCCATCGCGTGACCCGCACTCAGTTGGGCGAGCATGAGAATATTCACGCAAATTATGATTCCAAATCCTTGTCCAGTGTCGAGGGTTGAATTAGACCAAGAATTACACAGTTTGTCCAATTTCAATACCCTTTTGACAAAGAATTCTTATCCATGAGAAGTCTGTTCTATCGCTCCCAATCATTTTATGTTTATCATCATGACGATTACAATTGCACGGCGTGGCTAGCTGAAGCCGAAATGAATTCCGACCCTATGAGAAGGCGCTGCATACATAGCAATTACGGATTCCGATATTGATTGCGACATTGCCTGACATTGCCTGAAGATTCCTCGTTTCCCATATATCGAACAAAAGGCTTTCGACAGGGATTTCTGATGCCGAAACAGTTACATGACGCTTATAATTACCCCAGATATTTCCGCGTGCAGGTTCCTTTGTCCCCGATTATGGACCTGGCTCCGGCGGAAATCCATGATATTCTGGCATACGACATAGTACGCGGTACCTCGAGGGACAATAATATCTTCCTTAGATCTTTCTGAGAACTTCTTTGGGATCTCATCTTTCCAACATTGGCCTGATGTGTGTGTACGCAAAATGGGATTTCCCTTGCATCGAAAATTTCTGATCAATAATTACGCTATAGTAGGTATTCATCTTGGTCGCTGAGAGCTGATCGAGGTGCATCAAGTTGCCACTTAATCCATCACTTTCCCGGCGTACTCAGGTGCGCCGCCAGGAAAAGTACACGGTTATATGAATCGCCTGGGCGTTTCAGACGGCGAAGCCACGGCGTCCAGAATCTTTATTGTCTATGCTATTATTGACATCAACGGCGTCTTCTAGCCTGTTCCTAGATACGACCACGACGCCCTTCGACATCTTAACTTGTAAGCCAGTTCTTGTCCGACACTGCGGTTACCATCGTGGTGCCGTCTGAAGATTACATGGCCTTTTGTGAGTTCCAACACTTTGCCTTGTTAAATGCCGCTAATCAATATGTAAGTGCGCCTTATGTCCAACTAGGACCTTGACTGGCGTAAGGAGAGTTCCCTTGGTCTCACACTAGGCGGGGATATGAGCTGATACGACGCTCTGGTTCTGTTGCTGCGATCCTAAACACTCGGAAAACACATATCGAGGCAAGTAGGGTTTTATTCGACATTACATTGGCGTAAATGACTTTCAAAGTTCAAAATGGTGCATCACTTCAGAGTGTGATACTTAGCCTCGTCCCTGTAAAAGTCAATAATGAAAGGCTAGGTACATGAGCATGCAAGTTGCGACGGACACGGCACTGGATACAATGAAAAATGACGAGAATTAGCACATCAAGATGAACGACCTTACCATTGAAATTTTATTAGGGTCAGGTAGCGTCTGAAAATTTGAATCCATAAGGCTCTATTTCCTTCAGCACATAAACAAGCAAGAATTAAGAATTAAGTGACCAAAGGCATAGCTTGGGATTAGATTGAAGGTATACTAAGTCGTCTTGCATCTATGCAAAGCAGGCATGAAGGGATGAGATAGATCGGATAACGATGGTGCAGTCTTCGATGGGTTGGCATCAGTTTGGTCTTCAGTTCGTTTACAATTTTGGCTGCAATTTTTCCTCGACAGGTCCTCTTCTATTGGCACGAACGACGCCTTCTTGTGTTGTAACTGCCACCAAAGTACCATCACGAGTGAACATCTATAATCGAATTCAAATCAGCATTTTGGCTCTACAAGCTGCTAAACTATAAGGGCGCAAATACTGGTCTCAGACATACCCTGCCATGGACAATTGCGCGCCCAGAACCGCCACGAGGGCAGTCGATCTTGGTAAGAGCATGAGTTAGGCGATAATTCGAGAAAGATTTGGAACAAACCTCATATAGAAGCCAATCCCCGGCGTCGAAGTCGTTGCTAGAGAAAGAAAAGAGTAAATATAACGAGCTGCTCATTAGTGGGGTGGACTATACTTATAAAACCAAATTGCATGGTCTAGAGTAGACTAAGATGTACTTAAGTCAGTCTATTCCTTCAGTTTATTGCGGAGACTCACATTCATGCTTAACGAATCGGGGCCCTTCCCTCCTCGCTTCAATCCCATAACTCTGCCTGCAGTTGAGATGCTATAATGGGATATGCCATATCAGCTATTATGTGATGATAAAATAAAAAGAACATACAAGTTAAGGTCGGATTCATATGCAAGAATACACTGTGATTAAAACGAACTTAATAAACTATCACAAAACGTTTTATCATCGAGACGCACCTTTTGGAATGGCGCTTCATATCGGGGGATGTCTCTCGCCTTCATCCAATACATATAGCGTTCAATGCCATCTTTACTGACATACGGCCCTTTGGCTGATTTGAGAGCAATAGGACTTCGCGTGCGCTCCTAAATTGCAAAGTAAATCAAGTAACAAAGAAAAGATGATAGGGTGTAAGCACACTAACAGGACAAAATATAAACAGAAAAACTCGCCTGCAATCTGTCCTGGAAGAACTTGATCACAAGTGGTGATGAGTTTGGATCCTGAATTACGCGAGCATAGTTAACTTCTTCGTCTGGGCATTCCTCGGGGGGTGGAACGACTGGCATTGTCCATTGGTGGATTGGTTGCCATGGCTCAGGTCTCTGGAATGAACAGACCATAATGAAGATGATGTGCCCATGTTGAATGGCTTTCACTGAACGTGTGACATAGGACCTGCCATCGCGTACACGTTCGACGCTATATACGATAGGAGTCGAGGGGGAGGCACTCATTAAGAAATAACACTGCCATCAATTCTAAGTTCAGCTAGCGCCCTCATTGAGTCATTGAACATGTAGGGACACACATGCAGTGACTATTGGACAACGAGAGTAGTGTGTCAACGTTCAAAGTCTATTGATCATGGTTAGGACACCTACATGCAAAGCAAACGCGGGGTCAACGCAATTGGTAGCAGAAACTAAACCCTGACTGATGACTTGACTGTTCGTCGGTCCTAATTAGCAAATTTAGAGGCGACTACTGTCATATTTGAGAACTTACCCTCCGAATGCGCCTCGAGCAAGCAGGGGTAGCCACAAAGACTTTGAGCGAAAGAGGTTTACTTCAATCTGTTCAACTTCGAGGGATGTTGAAATTTGTTCATGTTCAACTTGATTCAGTCCACCGTTCATTACAGATGCGAAGAGAGAGGGATAAGGTTGATATGGCTGATTTTTAGAAGGAATATTTCCTTGAGGTCGAGGTCTTATAATATTACTGCTTGTGATTGTGATATGACGCTGTAACAAATACCGATTTTGGTTCGGCGGTAGTAAACACAGACCGACTTACCGGCAAACGGTATCATGTTACCCGAATGCTTTAATATTGCTTTGCTTCAACCGGTCAATTCGACGTTACTACTTAGTCTTAAGTTCGATATTTCACCGTTTTTATAAGTCGAAGATATCCTCTATTCACAGGAACATAGATATTGACACTGAGATCACCATAAAAATATATAAAACTTATTCTAGGTGTTCAACGAATATATGGACAGAATAGAAGAGACTACGACAGAATTGTAGACCTGTGAGTGTTTTGTGAAATATGCTGTAGACCTTCAAGTGCAGCCTTGTGGCCGGTTGCCAATAGCTTGGAAGCAGTGCATAGACGCCCTTCGTTATTATTGAAGCAGTGAAATAATCACCGTAGAGACCATCTATGCCAGATATTTGAATAGGGAGACGCGCAAATACAGAAGAAAAACATACGACCCACTCCTAATATGGCTGAAAAAATGTCAAAGTTCCTCCACCTCGATGGTAAAGCCACACTCATGGCATACTTGCTCTCCGATACCATCCCGAATTCCTTGTACTTGGCTGAAGACATGCTTGTGCTCAGCATCTTTCGTCTCTGCCAAACACCCTCCTTTGTTCGCTTTCGAAGCTCTTTCAAACTCTGTTCAAATTTCTTGTTCTTCTTCTTGTCTTTTTCCGCCGTTCGTCTCTTAAACTCGGCATCCAATGCCTCAGGAGAACCCCATTTCTTCCAGGCGAAATCTTCCACTTGGCATCGTAAAAACAGCATCATGTTTGCGTAGGTAGACGCGTGTGGGTTGGCTTTTAGAAGATGTGGCATAGCTTCCTCATCTCTAAGTTCGGCTATACAGTAAGCAGGGTCACTGAATGCTTCCGGAGGCCGTTCGACATATACTTACGATCCGTAAGTAAGTAATCCTGATCAATCAATTCATTCATGAGCAATTATTGTTCTACTGAAGGAATGGATACCTTACAGTTTTGCATTCTGTTTTCGTCAACAGACTATATTTGTCAGAGTGTTCGTTCTGGCACGATTTACAGACTAAGCATTTGAAGACTTTCATAAATGTTGGGTCAATGTCCATAGAATTGCATTCTTTGCATTTTGCATTGCGTTCAGAATCAAGAAACATGGCTATTCAGACATTTAGGATGCTAATGCATTTGAAGAAATAACAGGACATACGTATATCCAAATTGTGCACATCTCTCTGCTTCTCCCTTTCCTTCTCCTTTCTTCGCAGTTCCTCGTCTACTTTCTTACCATCATCCATTAGGAAGCCGCCCTTAGAGTTGACCATTTTCGAAAGATCATATTCGAAGTAGGTTCCGAGACGCGAGTCCCGCTGCAGTGGTTTGGAGGAAGATGCCACGGCCTGACCCTGTGTTGTGGGTGTACCAGATAGAGGCCTCTTGTTATTAGAATTTGTAGCATAAGAGGATGAAAGGTCTTGTTCCTTTTGCCGCTGTACAGCTTTGGCTATAGATTAAGTGGCATGAGAGGATGCTCAATATATGATCAGAATCGAAGAGACCTTTCAGTCGGTTGATTTCAATTTGTTTGACATATTCAGGCGTCGCTTGAAGGGTAGAGGAATCGAAGGTTCGCGGAGGGGGGAGTCGATGTCCTTTGATTGCTAGATGACATTGTTTTGCAGAAGCAGTTTATCTTGAGTCTATTAGATTGTAAGGAAATATTAAGAAGTGTGCAAGAAGCTGCAAAAAGAGAGAAACTCGAATGCGTGTTTGATTTAATTAATGACTCGCGTCAGTCACGTGGCTTCTAATAACATTTTGAATTTGCTGGTACTCGAGTAGAGTCATGGATATTGCATTGGTAGAGCAAGATCCCGTAAGAAAATAAAGCACTGTCTTCACGAGGATAAGCTCTTAGATGGTCTGCTTCCACATTCCCCAAAACGCCCTAAATAAAGCGTACACTAAATAAACGATACAATGTCATAACAATTACAATCAAATAACTATGGATCTCATACCCATTATGCAGTCTCAGCTGGTGGAGATACAACGGAATCCACGGCCATTTTGTCTTCTGCTTGTACCTCACCGTCTTCATTTTTCTCAGTTATAGGCTCAGGTTCATCTTTGGTGATATGGTTGGCAACAACTGAGGTGGCAGCTGCCTGTGCTTCTGTGCCCGAACCTCCCGCATTACTCTCTGCAGAAGGCGTATCAACGTCCATGTTTGATTCGGCGGCGGCAGCAGCCAACATGCGGACAGCGGTTGTGTGACCACTGGGTCCAGCACCATGAGAGTTCATTGTGCCCGAGTTCAATATCCCTCCACCGAGACCAAACTTATGGGTTCCGCCATTGATTTCATCACTCTCCCGTTTACGATACATCGCATGATTTCGGCGGCCACCTTCACCTTCGTCATCAGAGTCTGATAATTCACCATCTGCTTGCCGTCTTGAGTCTAGCAAGCGCATAGGTCGACGATCATCTGGATCTATGAGATCTTCGTCCCCGTTAGGATCATCAAGAGCACTGTCGATGGGCATAATGGGAATATCTGGAACAGAAGTTGTCGTCTTCATGAGGCGAGGTCGCGAATGATAAATACCAAACGCGGCTAACCTGACATCTGAACACTAGGAGGGCCACCAGCGTGTCGCAGATTCTCCAGCACAATTCGTTTTACCCGATCTAGATATGCTGGGCTGTTCAAATCATCGGCATTCGACGATTTAACGTCAAGCTCGTAGTCTGGCCCAAAGTATTCATAATACTCATTGACCGGAATTTCTAGACATGGACTTGAATAAACGATAACGAGTCACAAAAAAACCAACCTGGCCCGAGCTCGACACCGGCCGCCAATCCCGTTTCAAACGCCCATGCTCGGCTGACGTTACGCATAGTATAGCCTCCTCCACCGAGAAGAAGCAGTGGCTTGTTAAATGACTTGACGAACTTAACACAGTTAGCGTGACCTTGTACATAGCATCAGCCCGTCTTCCAATACAGCGACATCCAGACAAACCTCGCATTGACAGATTCAAACATCCCAGCTTGTCACCGGACAAAGAGTCTGTCCCACATTGCAATACGATGGCCGAAGGATCGTACGATTCCATCACTTGTTGAATCACCTATAGGAGACAGTTAAACATCCACATTTTTCAGGGAAGTTGAAAAACGTACGGGTTCAAATACGGATTTGTAATTTTCGTCAGAGATACCATCTCGAAGAGGGAAATTAAGTGCATAATATTTGCCTTTCATCACTCCTACGTCCTAAACATTATAGGATTAGCTAGTTTGGTTACTAGGTTCATGTCTTTACGTACCCGAAGTTCCCCTGTACCAGGAAAGTATTCTCCATATTTGTGGAAGCTCACGGTCATGACTCTATCTGTAGTGTAGAATGCTTCTTCGACTCCGTCTCCATGATGTACATCAATATCAATGTATAAGACGCGGGTATGGTACCTGCTCGAGACATTGAACACCCTCACCCGCCATAATAAGATGCGTACGCCTTACCGTAGTAGTTCCAGAATACCCAAGACAATATCTACACAAGAGTCAGATAGGGTTGAGAGATTGAAAACTTTGAAAACCTGCAGACCATTTACATAACAAAATCCACTGGCTTCACTTTTCTTCGCGTGATGAAGACCACCTGCCCAGTTCACTGCAATATCACATTTGTCACGGCTGAGTCTAGCCGCCCCCTCTGGTGTAAATTTGAAACTTGAGTGATACTAGATACCAGTCTGTGAAGAAGGCAACCAACATACCCATTGACCCTCCAGCAGAAATGGAACAATATTCGAAGAGCCCATCGAAGACTGGGCAATCATCTCCAACGTTGTCTGGAGTGAAGTTCTGGTTCAGTACTTAGATTGAGTGAGGAGTATTAAAAGGCTTACACTTGTGTTGCTCTTTTACAAAGGAATTCATATTACTTGGAGTGATACGGCTTAGAAATTCAACATATTCGTCGGAATGAAATTGAGTCATTTCGCGCTTCGTGGCGGGTTTGGCGCGCTGCAAGGTAATTGATGTGTAAATTAAATGAAACATATATGTAAAGGGTTCGAAACTTACGAAAATTTCCATTTTCTTGTACAAGCCGTAGTTCATGACGAGAGAGTGACACATGCGTATGCGAGTGGGCTTCATTCTACGAATAAAAAGGAAGGAAAAATAAACAATCCGAGCCGGAATTCAGTTCAACGTAGGATTTACGGATGCCCTGGACCATAATGGAAGCCCCGATATCTGAATCGAAAAAGTAACACTGTATAGGCGTCAATCAATCCGAACTGGCCAAATGTTACACGAGGATCCAACAAAAATGAGACGTACAACGCGTTTTTTCTGGGTTTCCCGTCAAGTGGAATCATTTTTTCTGACATCTCGAAGGTTGAACAGTGGTATTATCGCATTACTTCAGAGAAAGGAAATGGGAGAGTTTATGACCAAATGATACAGAACACCCGAGATCAAACCTTCGCATGACCTCGATTTATTTGGCAGCATCATCTAGCACAAGCAATGTTGCGTCACTGCGACGGCGTTCCTCATTACATTGTCAGTGAAACCTTATCACTGAATTTGCATTCATTATAGGCGAAATCCCCAGCATACAAAAATTCTACTGTGTACTATTCGGACCTACAATTTAGAAGGATAAAGGGGCATAAAATATAGTGTTGGAAAGGGCGATCATCAACTTCTGAATGCCTACAACTTATTTTTGCTCAAAAGCGTCTCGCGATCTGGCCAATCCGCATCAGTCTTATTTTCATCATTGTATATAAGGTTCAATTCACCCTGGTAAACCAAAGTTGAGGGAGCAAAACCAAAGTCTTCCGCTAATTGTATTCCCTAACTGAAAGTCAACTGCAGGTTCTTCTTAGGGAAATTGCATATACTAACTAGTTCTCCTGCAATGACGCGAACCTACAAAAGGGCCAAAGTGAGTAGGTTGCTAAAAGTATCTATAAGGTAGCCTACCATGGACCAATGATGCACACAATGCAGGCTCGCAAACCAAAGCTTGTGTCTGTTAGCGGTGATATTTAGCGCGGGTGAAGACAGGTCTCACCTCTCTACCGATACTAGTCTTGAACGAATGCATGTACGGCGTAATAGCGTGTAACGAAATCTCTTCGTCGAAGTTCGCAGTCGGGACAACCTCTTCTAACTGCTTTACAGCGTCGAGTATTGCGGTCCTTGCCCCTTCTAGACTTGTTTCCATCGGGGTGTTTCGTATTCTGGTGTCATACGACAACACTCGCGGTGAAGGGGTCTGCATGCATTCTATTAGGAGTACAAAGTGGTCGCGCGCGTGCCTTAAATGCTTGCCTTGATAAAGCGTTCGATTTCAGCGAAATAGTTACAATCGGAAAGGAATTTGTTCATACCAATTGTAGAGCCCGGAAGATGTTTCGAATGTACAGTCAGTTGTTCATCCGAAGTCAGATGATTGTCGACAAGATCCACCGCTTGCAGAAGGATAGTCTTGCCAACTGCAATTTGCTGCTTTACGACGTCATGAACCGCGTTTTCGGTTAGCTGGGAGGTCGAGGAGGACATCGGAGCGGTCGTAGTCTCAGTAGAAGATTCAGCCATTACAAAATGAGGGGAAAGGAACCAAGTGGCAAATGATCGGGCAGGAGCCACGTCAATATATATATACGTCAATGTGTAATATACGAGTAAAATACCACGATCAAGGCGAGGTAAAGACCCTTGCCTCGCGTATCCCTCGAGATTAATCCCATGATACTTCCTGCACACATTTCTCCATGCTGCTAATTAAGCGAAAGCAGATTGAGAATACACGAGCAGGGATAAATCGGATTTCGGAAATATTCCTCTGCCTAATTTCAAGCAACCCAAGAAGAGATAAGCCACCCGAACTCAAGGCGAGGATGAGATTTAATCTTCCAAAGAATTGCCCTTTATCCTACTCGAAGAAGGAAGGGTGAGAGACAGGAAGAAGCCCGAAAATCATCGACCGTCGTCGTCACTTTGGTTAGAGAGCAAAAGCAAATGAAGGACCAACTCTTTATAGCATAGCTGACTAAGCAATTTCCTTTAACGGATATAATATCGTTTCGGGGTCCGGGAATGGTGGTGTCCAGGTCTTCGTTGCGATGCGCTGGACTTCTTCCAACTCTATATCCTTCCTATTACCCATCCCTCTCAATGTTGACGTCGTTGAGGAAAGCGGCCTCATTGGCGCGTGTATGTATTAGTGGCTTCCAATTTATCATTTCTGACTTTTCTATTAGACTGCATCTACAGGTCAGAAGCGATTCCTGTCAATACATGAATATCAGTCTATGAAGCTTCTCAACGACGTCTGTCTCTTGCCTTTCTTTATTGAATACACATATTGACATGAATCTTAGTATGGAATTGCTACTCCGAAAAGCATCGCCGCAAAGACACCTCAAGAAGCTTATGACGTCGCAAAGAATTTTGGTAATACCGTCGACTTGCCGTCCGCAAAAGTACTTAAAACAAAAATTTCAAAGGGACCAATAATCTCGTAATCAAAGCTCAAGTACTGGCTGGTGGAAGAGGGAAGGGCAAGTTTGACAATGGCTTCCAAGGTGGCGTTCATATGGTGGACAGGTCAGACAACATTCAGAATGACCTCATCTCTCGCTCATATCATATCTCTCCCTTAACAGTGCCTCACAAGCCCAAGAAATTGCGGAGAAGATGATTGGCGCCAGTCTCATCACAAAACAGACAGGTGCTGGTGGACGAGTGTGTAATGCCGTTAGTAATAATATTTTTTCTATTCATGTATTTTAAATGCACATCCTAACCAGAAGCAATTCAGGTTATGCTGGCGGAGCGTAGACAAACTGATCATGAATACTACGTCGCTGTCTTGAATGACCGTGCCTCTCAAGGAGTTGTATTGGTTGCTTCTGCCCAAGGTGGCATGAACATCGAAGAGGTCGCCGCCAAAGATCCAGATGCTATCATCACCACTCCCATTGACTTCGAGAAAGGACTGTCAAAAGAAGAGGCTATCGCTATTGCTCAAAAACTTGGTTTCAAGGATGCCGATACCCAGTCCCAGGCAGCGGACATATTCATCAATTTATACCGTATATTCAAGGAGAAGGATGCAACCCAGATCGAAATTAACCCCATGGCACTTACTACTGACGGCCAAGTTTTATGGTATATTTTCAATTACTAAATGCCCGTTCAAGCTTCTCACTTTTCATGCAGCATGGACGCGAAATTCGGCTTCGACGATAATGCTGAGTTCCGTCAAAAAGATGTCTTTGCTCTTCGTGATATTTCTCAAGAAGAACCGTCTGAGGTCGAAGCCCAAAAGGCTAATCTTAATTTCATCAAATTGGATGGCAGCATCGGCTGCTTGGTCAATGGTGCCGGTCTTGCTATGGCTACCATGGATGTGCTCTCTCTCCATGGCGGTAACCCTGCCAACTTCCTTGATGTTGGAGGGTATGTTAATCTCGCTCTCCTTTTCACAGTGACTGTGCTGACATGACTGCAGAGGTGCCACTCCTGAAACTGTCAAGAAAGCGTTTGAAATCATCGTTTCTGACCCCAAGGTCAAGAGTATTTTCATCAACATCTTTGGTGGTAAGCCTATATGTATTCGCAATCCACATTTTACAATAACATCCTTGAACAGGTATCATGCGATGCGATTATATTGCCGAAGGCGTCATCAGAGCTGCTAAGGAGCTGGATTTGACAATTCCTCTTATTGTGAGACTGAAAGGTACAAAGGAGGCTGAAGCGAAGAAGTGAGTATGAAATTATAGAGCAATGGTCATATCTAATCTTCTGTATTCAGGATGATCAAAGATTCAGGCCTGAAGATTATTCCATTCGACAGCCTAGATGAAGCTGCCGAGCAGGCTGTCCAATTGGCCGTTTAGAATATTAGATGCACTCGACTATATTAATCACTCTCATAACTTTTTATGCAACGGCAAAAATCGTTGTGATATAACATAAACGAAGACAGCATATACCGTAAGAAAACAATAAGTAACAAAAAGCTAGAAGGACAGTGTACAGCGATTCGGGAGGCGAAGGCGGAGCAGATCATTCACCAAGATGGCCTGACGAAGGACTGCGCAGGGGCGAGATTGAACCCGTTATGTGATGGTTGGTGATGTCCATTGTGCGTTGTATGTTGTTGCTGCTGAGGGGAGGAGGGGCTGAAATTTGGCCATTATCTGCACGCGGCTGACCACGGCCAGCTGGAATAGGCATGTAGCCATGATTTTGAGGGACTTGGACTGCATGGAGCATTACTGGACTATTGCCATACATTGCTGACCCAGGGTGGGCATGTGCATTGGACATAACAGGACTCATGACAGGTATGCCACGCCCGCGACCTGCACTCTGTGCTTGCGGCGTCGCGGGCATCATGTTCGGGGTGGAGGTTGCGGACCATAGCCGGGCGAAGGATATGCCATCATTTGAGCGGGATATGGAGACACAACAGGGCGCATCATGTTACCGTGAGGCTGAGACGAAGGAGGCATGGTCATCCACATTGGTTGGCTGTACAATGGTGTATGGCCATTCAGCTGCATCCTACTCGGAACAGGGCTCGAATTCATCGGATGTCCATACATGACGGGAGCTGGCGAGTGGCTCATCATCGGTGAAGGATAAGGAACATAGGCAGGACGCATATTGTTTTGAGGTGCTGAAGAATACGCATAGGTAGCAGTGGTAGGACGAGCTACAGGTGCATGAGTGGATGGGGAGAAAATGCTGTTCTATGTTGTGGCTGACTCGAAGTCGAGGATGATGTTGGCACTGTTTGGAAGGCCCTAGTCACGTCATGAAGCGACATTCGCGAAGGTGCACTGGGCAATGAAGGTGGTGGCGTTTCTCCATCCTCGGATTTGACATCCTGCAATGTGAACGGTAAAGCAGTCAGATCATCAGCGATGCCTTCTAAAGAATTGACAGCATGCAATCCAGCCTTGTTAGAGGTCTGAGACCAGACGGCTTTGAGGTGCTCGGGATCGGGGGCCCGCGCAGGAGAGTCTTTCATAGGTAAGCTCACGGAAGACCTACTCCATGATCCTGCAGAATGATGGGTAGGAGGCGTTACTGGTACACTCTAGAAGTAATGGTAAGTCGAACAAATGATAGATTCACTTATAGTAAGACTTACTGATGAGTCCGAGCTCTCAGCTTTGCCGGGGGCAAAAGTTGGCGCAAGGTCTCCAGCGGACGACGATACCGACTTAACTACCCCATTGGTAATTGGCGCCGATTTCTCTCCTCAAAGGTAGTCGAGGCGGCGAAGGCGAATGTGATATTTGGGGGCCCGAAACCTCGTCTAACTGACTATCAACGATGAAATTGACTAGCGGTGTCGCATCGGCCTCAATGATACGAGAGTCGCGACGGAACGCCACAGCAGACCCCGCCGGCATCTTTGGCTGAGCGCGAGATCGGACTGCTGAATTACTGTCGGATTTTGTCGGAGAATTTTCACTGGACTTAGGAATGGAAGCAACGTGAGTTTCCGGAGGTGTGCTGTCTGGAGGAGGTGATCGACTTGTCGTGTTGAGTTCTGCCTGAAAATCCACTTTGGGTGGTGAAGGTGTTACCGGGTTTCGCCAAGTAGCGGCACCATCTGCGAGAGTGGGACGCCCGAACGCACCTGCCCCGTTGATTTTTTGTCTGCGATATAGAGGGTATATTGACTTTAGGTCCTCTACGTCTAGGAAGCACGACTCGGTAATTGATTCTGCCTTTGAAGAAATTAGGTCTGCGGAACAGTACGTCATTGAGCGATAAGTCTCTACGACTCATCTCTGCCACAGGTGGATCAAAGGAGAGTATGTCCATGCGAGCCTGGAATGGAGGCCTGAAGAATGCATGTAATTGCTTCTTATTAATGGACTCCACAGGACGGGAGACCGATGGAAGACGAAGTACATTGTTGCCTGCTGGCGGAGGTGACATCGGAGGCTGCAGAACTGTTACCAGGAATATTTCCTGAGGCTCGTCGCTATCGTCAAATCTGCGCGGCCTGAGAGGTGGCGGTACCCAACGATCTCTGAAATTAGTCCGAACAGATATAGGAGCAGAGGGGTGAGTTGACGAAACTGTGCGCGAGGGCTGCAGGTCTTGATCAGCAGAGTTACTCGGAGAAACTTCTTTCGGTGGTTCGTGTGTTTGCATTGTAACCAGTACGCCCTTGATTCGGGACATAGCATCATCCAATGCCGACATCGTTGCTTCCTTGTAAAATGCCTGACTGCGGGGAGTTCGTTGAGCACTGAGATTATGCGGTAGATGTATTGTTTGCCCTCCATCATGATGGCTGAGTGATTCTTTCGTCGAGAACGTGAATGCATCAGGCAAGGACGACTCTTCCCTAGCGGACGCTTGATCCTTGATGGGGGATACACGGTCGCGTGCAAGCAACGAAGCATCGACCTGCTTGATCTCATCAACGACCTGAATTTTATTATCTTCCGGTTTCAATGCCGGCGGCTCATTCACTTCTTGTGAGACTTTTCTCCTCCAAGCACTAAAGTCTACCTTGTTCAAGGGTGATATAGATGAGTCGGTCACTGTCGGTTCTCAAAGAAGTCGCTGGCGACAGGACGTGACGTTCTCGATGATGCGGCAGTAGTACTGAGTACCTCTTTGGGACTGTCCGATACAGCCTCAGAAACGTCTGAAATGCCGACAAATTTGCCCATGTCCGAGAAATCTACAACTTCAAGATCGTCTTTCGAGCCGTCAGCAATGGATTCCACTTGCTCAGCTGCCGAAGGTCCCGAGGCAATGAAATTAGCAGATACGGAAGGACGGGATTGAATTTGACGAAGTCGAGGAGACATTGGAATAGGATTAGTTCTTGCTCTCCATGATTCGGTCTGAGTAGCGGGGGACGCGGGTACAGGTGTTGGCCGAGGAGTTGTGGCACTCAATCGTCTCGTGGGACGAGAAGATTCCGTTCGAGGGACTGCCTTCAAAGAGGGGGCCGTTGTAAAGACAACCTCCTTGGATTAGGCTCTGAGGCGTTTACGTTGCCAGTTTTCAGGGACAGTTCAGTAGTTTTGACCGCAGCTTCGATTAATGAAATAGCTTCTTTATCCTGCATTTACGATTAGTAGGTAGTCATATAGAAAAAATTGTAGATGCCTTAGCTGCCGCCAAGGAGGATTCCTCCTCTTTTTGTTGCTGTATTTCCCTCTCGGCCTTCATTTTTCTTCAATTTCCTGTGCTTTACGCCGTGCTCTTTCTTTCAAGGCTTCTCGCTCTTCCTCTTCTTGCTGTCTCCTCTGCTTTGCCCTCTCGGCAGCTGTGTGCATGACGTCTTTGCGAACCTCATCCAACTCCGGCGCACTTAGAGGCAAATTTATGTTAGGAGGAACAACGGGAGATACAAGGTTTAGCGAGGCATGAGAGACAGCCGGAGAATGAGGCGGCATGCGTCCCGAGGTCGATGTAGGCAGTCCAGCAGATGTTTCGGCAGGCGAAAATCGAGAGTCGCGAGAAGGAAGTCGTCTAGAAGGGATGTTAGGAGACACTTGTGATAAGTGAGGCGGTAGTTGTCGCCCGCCCTCCTGAGGATGTTTCTGTCCAGCGTGTAATGGTACTGGTGGAGGTCCCATGTTGCTCTTTCTGCCTCGATCATTGTTGAAATCACGACTTCCTGTATCTATACTTAGAGGAGCGTGATGTTCTCGCGATAATCGTGGACTTGGTGGGGGTCCATCACGTCTTGGAAGTTGTTCCCTATCCCTATTTCTATCACCTACAAAGCCATTGGGAGGGCCCGGTGCATAGCTGCCGCTGCTGCCACTGAACCTTCTGCCACGAGAAGTAAAGTCACTACCGCCAGGTTTTTGAAGAACCTGGATATTGTGGACACCATCTCTCGAGCTCCTGGGCTCCTGCATGGGACCAGGCCCTTCTGAATAATGAGACCGCTTCGAGCCAAACGACCCTGTTTGTTGACGATGGGTTTGACTATAAGGTTCCAACCGGTTCGAGCGCTCGTTGAATAGCACTCGAGACGAATCTTGAGGCGAATGTGCGGCATGAGAGATAACAGGTGAGACACTGGGGCTAGCTGTATGAGGAGCGGCCGTTTGAGGAACATCCCTCGGCGCAGATGCAGGAGAGTTGCGCGACTTCGGCCAACTACGGTCAAAATCGTCCACAAATCGTTCTTCTTTGCTGACAGGTATCATTGACTCCCTCAAATTGGATTCGTCCGCTTGAGATTTCGGTAAGTTCCCTGTAGGCAATGTCCCAGGTTGACCAGAATCGCTGGATTCGATTTTGTACTGGCGACCATCTCCAAACTCAATGACACCTCCCAAGAAATTATCGTCGTCCTCTTCCATCTTTAATTGAAATACTGGTCTCAGATCTAAGCCGCCAAAAAGAACTTTTAGAGCGTACCTCATCCCAATGATGAACGTTAGGATCTAGATGAACGCCTCGGAAAGCATCAGCTTCTTCCGATCTCAACAATTTTGCAGCAGTGTCCAAAGTGGTTTTGGCTTCTTCCGCTGCTTTTGTCTGCTTGCGTAATGTGGATGCCACTGTAAAAGTAAATTACATTAAAAGGAAGGTACAGTTGTAAAACAGGAAAGAAGCCCCTACCATTCGCAACCTCAGCGGCCGTTGGGAAATCATTAGGTTCGAGGTCTGGTCTAACAACCGGAGGTTTGACATTACCCCACACGGGTTTGTTGGCGCCGCTATCCTTCTGCGAGGAACTCATCTGCGGGACCACACTTCTTGGTTGGGGAAGAATAACCTTCCCAGCATGAGGTAGCTGCGGGGCTGCTGTTGTTGAAGGTTGGGAAACAGGAGCAACTGGCATTGGGGATGTGCTATTCGGCGAATTGGTGGCGGGTGAAGGTGCCACCGACGATGGTCGTGACCATCCTGCGGCTGTCGTAGCCACAGCTGGACTGGCGGTTAGTTTAGCAGTGACGAGACGAGAGTGTGACGAAGTAGGTTGAACTGGAGGACGTGCTATGATTAGAACGTATGGCTATTAGCAGCCGGGAAATGCAAATAATTAGACCTATTGGATTTACTCACTCGCAGGGCTACCTGATTTCGCAGTAGATGAGCTACTTGAAGAAGTTGCTGTCCCGGATGCTGTATTCTTTTCCAGAAATTTCTTGTTTATGTTTACGGCGCTAAATCGTTTCGGATGGGGTGCAACTGGTGTTACTACTGAGGTTTGAACATTGCCTGAGCCCAAAGGGACTAGGGAAGGGCGAGATGAAGATGCGTTGGACTGGGCATTGGTCGAATTCTGGGAGGAACTCTTCTCCGGATGTGGATCAGGGACTGCCACGGAAGGAGTTGACGGTGAACTATTGTCCACATGCTTAGCCTCAGCAGCCCCCACCTCGCCCCCCGCACTCTCCAGCACCTGTTCTTTCACCTCCTGGCCAGTTGAATCCGATAGCAGCGTAGACTCTTGAGTGGTTTGAGCCATAGACGCGTCGCAACACGCCTGTCTGTTCTTTTTCGTCTTCCCGTTGATGTACTAGATTATATGAAGAAGAAAAGTAATTGTAGTGGTATGTGATTAAAGGAGATTAGCGTTTGAAAGAAAAGATATAAACTGACCTGGGGTTTATACCACCAGTGGAGGAAGAGTAATATGAATTCTCAGCCCTCAAGCAGCTTCGCTCCTTGCAACCTCACCACGGCATCCGGCCATCAATTATCCTAAACAAAGCAGTTCTCCGGATCAACCGGCAAGCTAGGCCCAAACATAAAGCCTCCTCATGGACGCTCCGTTGGATTGTAGGTGCAGAGTTAATTTAATGGGATGGAAGGGCATACAATTCACTATAACCATTACATAGTGTCAATACAGTGTTACACACTCCTGAAGCAACCTCAGAGTTCGGCAAGCTCGGCCTCTTTCCTGTTTAACCTTTCCACCTCAGCATCCAAAGCAACGTTTGCCATTTCAATCTGAAGTACACTTGAGATGAGCTCTGTCCAGCGTCTCCAATGCAGTCAGTTGCTTTCCAAGTCGATCCTGAAAAGTGAGATAAGAATGACTAACAATTTGACAACACCAACGAATAAGGTCGCACCTGAGTATTTTTACGTTCTCGATTGACTTCAACGGTCAATTCTTTCAGTTCTTCAAGGGCTTTTCGGTCGCGTTTCGCCGT
>JAJIRX010000052.1:0-26616 GCA_023853785.1 Psilocybe azurescens | reverse complement strand
TCGCTCTCGATCGCCTTCCTGCTTTTCTTCGTCTTTCCATTCGACTTCACCGCCGGCTTGTCTTCGATATCTCCATCACTACCCGCCTCAAAGAACTCGTCATCCAATGTCTTCTCCTTAGTCGGCTCAACCTCCTTCACTTCGTCTTTCCTCTTCTTCCTCTTCTCCCTCATCTTCCGCTGATATTTCTCCAGCGTCGTTTCATTCTCCTCGTCCTTCTTCCCGCTTAGACCCGGGGTGAACGTGATCTCCATGTCAACATCGTCCTTAGCCCCGCCGTCATCTCCCCATCCCTCAGGAATAGCTTCATCATTTCCTCCCAGAAGTAGGGACCTCAATTTATCCCTCGATACCTTTCTGACCTTCTTTTTCTTGACAGCCGCAGGCTCTTCACCTTCTGACTCGGACGAGGTGTTGGCAATGTACGCTCTGAAATCTGACTCTTCGATTTCTTTGCGTGTGAGTGCACGTCGTGTGATCTGACTGCGTTCAGGGTCGTCTTCGTCCCATGTGAGCTTAACTTTCGAATGTCGGAGAGCCTGTTTTGTTCTGTGAGTTGGGCAAAAATAATCAATGTAATATAAATACATACATCTGTAACGAACTCGACGGCTTTGTATGTTGAATTGACTTCGTCGGTAGCTTCGTCTCTGTATTCGCCCGTGTAAGTTTATGAGTTGCACAAAAATAGGGAGACCAATATACCGAGGCTCGTTGTCGAAGGTCATGTCGTCGGGGACAAAGCTCATGTCAAACACGTTAGCAGAACGCTCTAGTTCTGTGCCCTCCAGTTCGTTGTATATATGGGAAGCTGCGTCCACAGTGTCGCAAGTTACAACAGCATAAAAATATCTTATGGGCCAATCAGCTCGATAAGAGATTTCTAACACAACTGAAAAGGACGCACCGTAGTCTTTCGAGTTGGTATTTTCGCAACGCATCTTCATCGTATTCATCTTCTCCGCCGACCTCAAACACAGTCTTTTCGTTTATATCGTCGACGTCCAGATCTTTCTTTTGAATATTTCTGGTGGTGGACCTTCCGTTTCCTCTCGTTGCATCCTCTCTTTCCCGAAATCACTGGGGTAGACACGGACACTGAGCACCTTTCCTCGGACGACATTCACCTGGCCTGCGGTATCTCCCCGTTTGTTGTTCTTTCGGTCCTTAGTTTTCTCCGGCATTGTCGCTGCAGACGCACGCACGACGGGGGCGGTGGGGAGACAAGGGATGCACAGATCTTGTACAGGTGACTCGCCCGGACATGGTCCCAGTCCAAGTTGACTATGGCTAGTCTGCAGGACCGCGTCCCGTCCACCTGCTCTTCCTCCTCCTCCTCATCTTGGTGAGTTTTGGCATAATTTGCAGCTTGCGCTTCGAGGTCCTCAAAATGATCTTCGTCGAGATCAATGTCTGCGTCCTCGTCTGGAACTGCTATTGGGCGAGATGAGTCTCTGCCCAACGTAACGAAGCCGCCGTCTTCCTCGTCCGAATCTTTATCCTCCTCGATTTCTTCCTCGTCCGAAGACTCCAGGAGGACTTCTCCACGCGCCAAATCAGGTTTCCGCGGTGCGTCTTCCTCTTCGGCATCACCTTCCAAGCGGTAAAATCGTTTCAAGTCATCCTGATCATGGGTGTCAGAGATGGGCCGCCCGTACTTGTCGACTTTGCGACCCGCTGCGTATAACCATCAGTAAACTGTCCGGCTTTAAAGTAAAGGCGATGGTGTGACTTGCCATTCTTTTTCTTGTCCTTTTCGAAGACGCTCTTGAAGCGTTCGTCTATAACAACCTTGTTATTCTTGGTTTTGGGACGACGAAAGCGAGGATCTGACTTAAGCCTAGCGAAGCGTGGATCCGACATGGTATTGGATAGGCCGGCTTGAGAAATAAGATGATGTCCAATCAGGACAGTGAACAGTTACACTTAAAGAACACCGAGTTGCCAACCAGAGACTGTAAAAATATAATGGTCACGTGTGTGCTAATATTGGAAGGTTGTCGCGGTTGGTTGCGGTGCGACCATCACTCGAAGAGAATGTTACATCAGTGTGCGGACAGCTCTCTTATATAGCTTCCTTCTCACTCTTTTTCCTTCCTTCCGTTTCCCTTCCTTTTCCTTTCCTTCCTTCCTGTAAGTTTCTCCTCCGATTGTAATCTCTATCACTTATTTATCTGTCTTTTCTAGTTCTTCTTCTTCGTTCTAGCCCAGGCCGCAGGCGCGCCCTATCCGTCTTCACCACCTTGCAACTTTCACTTTCGTTTTTTTCGCCACTACACATTCTCAACATGCTTACACGCGGAGCCCTCTTCTCTCTCTTGGTGGTTTTCCTGACTGGTCAGGCCATGGCAGTTCCCATGCCCATGCCGATGAAGGTCAGTTTTGAATCACGATAGTTTTCACATTGGCATCTGATATCAGCCTTGAATAGCTCTCCATGAGAGGGTAGCCCAGCGCTCCCCTGAACCATTGAAGACGATCCCAGTTTACCGCCGGGCTATTAACACGATTCCTGCCGAAGAGGCGACCAAAGCGCCCCAGGGAGTGATCCAGCCTTACAGGCGTGCTGTCAACACCATTCCCGAGGAGGAATCGACCAAAGCACCCCAAGGTGTAATTCAACCCTACAGGCGTGCTGTTAACACCATTCCTGAGGAGGAATCGACAAAAGCACCCCAAGGAGTGATCCAACCCTACAGGCGTGCTGTTAACACCATTCCTGAGGAGGAATCGACAAAAGCACCCCAAGGTGTTATTCAACCCTACAAGCGCGCTGTCAATACCATTCCTGAGGAGGAATCGACGAAAGCACCCCAAGGTGTTATTCAACCCTACAGGCGTGCTGTCAACACCATTCCTGAGGAGGAATCGACCAAGGCTCCCCAAGGTGTTATTCAACCCTACAAGCGCGCTGTCAATACCATTCCTGAGGAGGAATCGACGAAAGCACCCCAAGGTGTTATTCAACCCTACAGGCGTGCTGTCAACACCATTCCTGAGGAGGAATCGACCAAGGCGCCACAGGGAGTTATCCAGCCATACAAGCGTGCAGTGAATACCATCCCCGAGGAGGAGTCGACGAAAGCCCCCAGGGAGTGATCCAGCCATACAAGCGTGCAGTGAACACTATTCCTGAGGAAGAGTCGACAAAAGCGCCCCAAGGAGTCATTCAACCTTACAAGCGTGCAGTGAACACTATTCCCGAGGAAGAGTCGACAAAAGCGCCCCAAGGAGTCATTCAACCTTACAAGCGAGCAATCAACACCATCCCCGCTGAGGAGGCAACCAAGGCACCCCAGGGTGTCATTCAGCCTTATTGATTGATTCATGGTGAGCTGGTTCACTGTTAGTCAATTGATGATTGCTCATTAAAACATCTATGGAACAGCCTTGGGTGGTTGGCTGGTTGCGGTTTTATGCCTCGTGTTTTGCATGTGCTTTGAGGATGTTATTTTATTAGTGTACACCAGTTGCATATTGGCGTAGACCGTCGTTCATATGATAGTTGTGGCTTTTTTTAAATACATGAATCGGATTGGTCGGAACATTCGGACACGAATATTGGATGAGTGAATGGCAGTGCCCCGGTCATAAAGAGAGAAGTACAAGGTGAGGGAGGATTGAAGACCCGGAGATTTATGCTCCGTGAAAGTAGGCGTCGATATATAGATCCGGTGTTGACTCGGTAATTGGATCGGACCACAGCCTTTGTCGAGTAGTTTCAATTTGTGTTTGCAGTTGTGATTGATTGTGCATCCAGTTGCAGAGCCTTTGCCGCTGCGCCTACAGTTGTTTCCAGGCAACCATATAGTACTCCCCTATAAATTGACATCATTCTCTTTCTTTTGTTCTCTAGTGTCCCTTTCTCCTTTCTCCCCTCTCTTCTCCCCTCCTCACCTCCTCACCTCCTCTCTCACCTCCTCCTCCTCCTCCTCGCCATGACTGAGTACGACTATTCTCCAGAGGCCTACGACCGCTACCTTGCTACCCAGAATCGCATCGCCAACTGGGTGGACAACACTGAGCAACATAGGCCCCAATTCGAGAATGCACTCTCTAGCGTACCAGCGGGTTCTTCAAGCCGCTCTGCGCCCATGCCATACGATGCTCATCGTCCATCAAAGCACTCCCCGGCTCCTCCATCTCCACCCCATCGCTCTCAGTACCAGCATCCCCGCCAGTTGTTCATTCATCCTCCATCTCCAGTCTCAGATTCCTCAGACGGTTATGGCCATGGCCCGGGCCCCATGCCTTTGAGCAGCCCGCCGCCGATGATGATGTACCCACCCCAGCAGCCGGCTTACCTTCCGATGGGCCAGCCTATGGTGTCGCCCCCGCCGATGATGATGCACCAGTCGTACACGACTGCGCCTCACTACAAGCCTTCCCATCATCGTCATCGGTCTCCCCACTCCCACTCGAGATCGCACTCGCAACAGACTCCAGCGTACTACAGCATGGCTTCACCTCCTGTCACCTCGGGATACCAGTACCCATACCCATCAATGATGGCAGGCGGCCACCCAGGTTATTTCATGGTGCAACCCCAGCCCCACGGGCCAAGGCCGATGCCCCTCATGGTGAGTACCTCTCCCCATAAATTTTCCCTTCTTTACTCCATGTCCACCCTTTTCAAAAAAAAACATCATTCTTACTCTCTTCTCCTTATTTTTCTCCTAGTATCTCTCCTAAAACCTCCATTCTTGCTGAAACTGCCTCTTTTGTGCATCTCCGGCTCTCTTATCGGTCCACAACATTGCGTTCTTTAATCTGAACAATTGAAAAACCATTGGACTATCACATGTAGTCGAATCCCGCTGAGCCACCTCGCTCGGCACCGCCCAATTTGTCGTCCTTCCCTGTGCTTCCCACTCCCGCAGGGCCTCCAAACTCGGGTGGTTATTTTCAACCGCACGCCACCTTAGGTGGATCCAACTTCGCATTCGCTTTTTTTGCGTCTGCACCCCATACCCCTCCTCCACAGGGTGTGGACGCGTGTTCCTACGGTGTAGCGTCCCCATCGCATTCCGTCGTATCAGGATCTACAGACACCGTCAGCGTGACATCATCAACGCAACGGCATTACTTCCCCAGTATACCGCAGTATCAGGGAATAGACTCAGCCATGGCGTCTCCTCCATATCTGCCCGATCCATCGCGGTCCAGGGAGCCGCTTCTGGTGCCACAGAACCTTCATCGGCGGGTGTATGATATCAAATCTGGCCATAAACATTATTTCCGACGGAGCGTCGGGTAATTAATGGCTTCAGATGTTCCCCATCGTGACTTCGACGCAAACAACCGGAGCGGGGTCATGATGAAATAAAACTTCATCGAACTCTTTATCTCACTCAGGTCCCTCTCTGCATCTTGCACTAAATTTTCATCTGACTCGATTTAGAGCTTCGCTTAGAAAAAGCATGTGCCCACCGGACAATCCATTACATACAATTCATCATACACTGCAATTTTTTTCTCGTTCCTCATACACATTTTATCATACATACCACATTATTGTACCATGTACGATCACCATCAGTCGAGCAGGCAAAAGTAGCCTCATTTTTCTTACATTTTCATCTTGTGTGAATCAGAATTGCAGTGGTGGACTGAACTAAAGTGAGTAGAAACCATGTCCGATCCTTTGAAGCGTTAGGATGAAAATGTTTAGAATATAATATATAGATACAGTCAAGTACATGTGTGTCAAGATATGCAACCTTTCTTCAACGAACAATCCTCAGTGTTCTAGTCACGATAGCGCCACACCCACACACCTCCCTTTGTGCCCACACCCACAACCACCTGGCCATTCATACCCACAGCGCAATTCTCCAACGTCTCGCCGCCTAAATGTCTCCTGTCAATACTAATCGTGCGGCAGTTTATACCCGGTGGAGTGATTTCCACCCCTTTCGCGCCGACAGGCTCATCGTTGACTTCATCTTCAAATATAGCCTCCTCAGCGTCGTCGTCGTCATCTTCTCCTTCTGCGGTGTTTGCTCCTGCAAGATGTAATCGCCCGGCAGCGTCAGCTAGAGAAGTCCTATTTCCAGTACGGACCTCTGGGTCTCCCAGGAGTTTCTTCTCCGTTTTACATTGAAATGGAGGGCGCGGTCGTGATTGCATGTATGTCACAGGTAGCAAGCTGATTGATGTTTCTCCAGGATACAGGTATGATATAAGAGGGTCGTGGGTTTGAGATTGGAAAAGGCTGAGGCTGGGGCTATATACTGATTAGGCACATCGGGAAATCTATGGATTGAAACTATCTTGAGAGATCCTGCATCGTTGATATGTCAGATTTTTTACATTTATTGACAGAGTAGGTAGGGCTATTTTACCACTTTCTTGATAATCCTGTGTGTAAAATAGGTGTTAGTAATAGATTGGCATACACACTAGTAAAAAACCTACCAATGAGCAACCTCTGAAGCCATGGGTGTTTCGTTCATGTCCTGCAGGAAAGAATCGATCCAGGCCGAGCCATCGCCACACAATTAGTTCTCCCGCTTCGAGGTATGTTGTTTTGTCGTCTGTCTTATCCGGAAATCGGCGCATTATCGCAGGCGCGCTGTGGGTCAGCAAGAGGTCGCTGTCTAGCCTGATGGTTTCCGGTCAGCATTTGCCAACAATAAGTGGTGAGTTCACGTACCATGAAATCGATAGGACACGAGATTTATGTACCATACTGCTGCTGAGCAATGGTTTATCCTCCCTATTAATCTCAGTCTCTGAGGTAGACCTCACAGGCCATATCTTTACTGTTCTATCCATCTAAGCAGAAGATGAGGTGCGGCATTAGAACAACGTGTTGAAAATAGGCTTACTCCGCAAGTGGCGAGGAGTGGGTGGGTCGGGTGGAAAGCCTGCACGGGAGTGCTCGTCAGGGACCTCTGCAACGTGCGTTACATTAAATTGTCTTACGGAAGCTAGGACTGCAGAGTTGTGACCCGCCGATCTTCCACCTAATAAAACAGAAACACATCTGCCCGTACCGCCTCCTTCACGCTCGCCGGTTCCTTGAAGCACTGAGAAGGGCAGGCGAAGCCCATGCGCTGCTCCTGCTAAACTGGGCCCTTTGCCTGGTGGCCATGGGGATTCGGGACTCCCGACCACGACCATTTATCATTCTTGTTGCTACCCATGGGGAGCATCTCAAATGTTGCGGGAAGACCAAGGTCGTATATCCGAGTTGTAAAATCCCTCGATGTTGTACAAAAGAGGTGTGGAGTAGTCGGGTGAACAGAGATAGAAGTTATCGCCTGGAAATTGTCAGCCCTTCGATTACACAAGATAAAGTGATTGACTTACACCACCATGGCCGCGAATACATCCAGAGATGCCCTTTTGGACGACACTATAGATAAAGATCAAACTCCCTCGCGAAAATATGACAAGAGGGTGGTAAGGTGCCTCCTTTGCCAGACCCCATGCAACACACATCTTATCAGCAGCCAGAACTTTTTGCTTATCCTGGTAGACAGAATTATAGACCCCACGTAATATCAAGACCTTTGAATGGACAAAGTAGCGACTTACCTTAAGAATCGTGCACAACGGCTGTTGTACCTTATGTGTAAAGCAAATATATAGATTAAAGTCTGAGCCAACCGCAACAGAGTCCCAGAACTCAGAGACGACTTCTTTCTTCCATTTCGTGACGTTTTCTTCGATATTGAGGGCGCCTCCCCATAGCTTGGACAAAGATTCATCATCCCATGGAAATATAGCTAGACTGTGAAGGGAAAGATCGCTGCCATCATCAAGCTAAATAGTCGACTATTATATTCATTGTAAAGCTGTTACTAAGAAAGTTGATACCGACAAGTAATTTCCTAACAAGTTTGAAGGGCGGAGGTGTTTCTGGATCTTTGTTCCACCAGGGTACCCGTTCCTCCCCCTTCGGCTGGTTTACGTTCAAGTGGTCATTGTAGTGAACTCGGGGCATTTCATAAATTCATAAGCAAAGAGAAAATATGTCCCAGGTGAAACGGACAAGCAGATGATGGTTTGTGTTCAAAGTCGCCGTACCCGCGTCAGTGAGTTCACCGTCCAAAAAGGCAGTTGATCACAGTTGCATAACCCGTTGGCCAATCCGCTCGCCTCCGTTCGAAAAAGCCACCATGTCAGAAGAAGCAGAAGTCAACACACCGGCGTTCGAGCCCAAGTCGTCAATCCAGGAAGCCTCGCGCATTGGCATGCAAGCGGCTGTAGTTGGTCTCGTTCTCAGCTCGGTCCAAAATGCCCTGGGTACGCACTCTCATGGCGCGATGGGTGTGGTGACAAGAACTGGGGCACCATTGGGTTCTTCGGTACGTCCTGGACCCTAGTTCATCCCAGTGAAATCGTCGAATTGAATCTTAAACAGCTGCCATGGGAGCCGCTTTCAAATTCACAGAAACCTACGTCGCTAATGAGCGACAGAAGCACGATGCACTGAACGGAGCTGCTGGTGGCTGCGCCGCTGGTTTTTTGGCCGGTGTAAGATGTGAGTGGAATAGCGAGACTCTTGACTTCCATACAGCTTATTCCTTTCTCTAGCGCGCTCACTTCCAATGGCAATCGGTGGTTGCGCCTTTCTGGGTGCCGCTATTGGCACATTCGACTATACAGGACAACTGAGTGGATCGACGGAAACGAAGGACGAGAGGAGAAAGAGATTCTTCAAATCCACACCACCACCACTCGTAGAAGCCGCATCAGAGTAATTGACCACATTCTAAAAATCCATTTACTTTCTAGACTCGATTGTGCAAAATGGAAATATATATCAGGTAAATGGCAACTACAAGCGCGACTATTACTGTGCAAGCATTTTGAAGTTAAATATGTAAATAATGTATTCGAGGAGGCAGGCATTCACGAAGGTAATGACAGTATGGTACAGGTTAGTTGTAGGAGGGATGTCCACTTTCATGGTTGTATCGTCATGGATTATTCTCCATAATCTCGGCATAGCGCCGTTGGACTTCGTCGTAGTGTTTCTGATAAAAGTCTTGCCAATTTCGTTCCGTCTGACAAGGATACTGCGACAAACGACGCCTTATGAGGAACACTCCGAAGTGAAGATATGAGAAGGAGCATACCGTCGACCCCAGTCTGGCCCAGACATCATCTTCCTGCTCCGTTTCGTCTGTTTGAACAAAAACTGAGAAATAACATTGAGGTCGTCTTCCTCGAGCAGCTTGAATTCTTCCTCGGAAAGTCCGTTGTGAGTGTCAGGATTGGAACTCCCATTAGATTGTGCGAATTGGGACGGAATAGATTCCTGAGCCATGGTTTGGGAATGGCCATTATGTGGAACTGAAGCTGCCTCTTCCATACTCCACATCAGATACAGCGGAAGAAGGGCCAGGCTGGGATAAGCGTTGTGCTTTTCTGAAGGCTATACTGGACCGTTTACGCCATATATCGATGTCCTTTCCCGCACCTTTTGCTATTTGTGTCTTCCATGACTTCAGAGTGTGGTGCGGTAGCTAAGGTCCACTTAGCATACATAATCGAGTTATCAACTTCCACTGACCTTCTTATGAACTGCAGTAGCTATAGCGGTGGTGGATGTCGTATGGTCGCGTTCAAGAAGAACTTCAGCATAATCTGAAGCAAATTTTCTTTCTTCATGAGTGAAGCTGTAACCATTACCCAATAGTCGTCGTGTATGCTCCGGAGGAATGGGAGGGTATGACGTCCGGTCATGTTTTGTAGCCTGAGAGGCAGCCTTCTCCTCTGCTTTCCTTAGACCTTCGGCTAGCATAGCTTTCTTTGCTGCGTTCTGCGACAACTTGGGCTTCGACGATTGGGATTCCTCTTCCAGTTTGCGCTCTCTTCTGCGCTGGTTCTGACGTTCATTCCTTTCTAATCGTTTCTCTTCTGCTCTGATAGCCTTTTCGTCATCGTCGGAATCGTCCCTTGGCTACCATAGAGTTTTGTTCTCTTGCGTTTTCCGGCGACGATGCGATCGAATTCATAGTCCGAAGGCGAAAGCAGAGCACCGCGCTCCACACAATCGTGAACATATCTGGATGGGACTGCGGTCTTTCCTGCGAGCTGAGCTGCCCGCAGGAGATCCGTAAAGGTCTTTTGGCTCTTGTTAGCGGTGTAAAGGATCACATAGTCTGCCAGCTCATGATCTTTTTCTATTCTGCCTCCGTTTTTCTTGGTTTCCTTATAAGCCTACAAGTAGCGAAGTATTTAGAGTGAAAGGTAGTACCTTGATAGCATCCACAACATTGCGACGATTATGAAGATCTATTTGAACGAAGAACGACAGCGGTCGACCAGTTTTGGTGAATATTTTCCCTGTCGAAAGTCCAGAATCCGACTCAGTCGGTTTGCTGAGCTTGGTGTCGCTGTTCATATACGGTGAAGCAGAAATCTTACGACGCTTTGGAAGACGGTGAGGATTCTCTTTGTTTACCTTTCTTTTCATCATACGAGGGAGGCGGCGCGTCTGAAAACTCACTCGTCGAGCGACGATGAGACAATTTCCGGGGTACTTCAGGGAACGGCAAGGCTTGTTCTGGTACAGGTGAATGCGTCCCTGGTCGATTGTACATCGGAGATTGCATTTGCGCGGCAGCAGGAAGCTTGGTGACTATGTCTGCCAAAGCCATTTTAAAAGCGTCTTCGTTGTACTGACCCCAGTTGAACTCATCATCATGTTGTTGAACATTTGCTGGAACAGCATTGGGTTCATCATTGAGTTCATCATGGGGTTCATCATAGCAGATATTTGCATGGGAATTGCATCTGGGCTATTGGATTCACCATATTCATGGCAGGTATTGGGTTGCTAGGCATTGAAGGCTGAGGAACACCTATGGGCGTCATTGATCGACTGTCTGCGGATGAAGTGGAGGCAGCGAGTGGTGCCATAGAATTTTGTGCGCTCTGTGGGGCTGGGAAGCTAAAGTATATTGATCATACTCCGGCACACGAGAGAGCGATGATTTAGGCTCAATGGGCGTATTGCGAGGCGTGGGCAGCGGGCTTCTTATAGGCACTGCTGAGAATTCGTGAAGCTCGACGTCCAAAAGAAAAGAACTGACTTTCGTAAGTCTTCGTCGTCATCATCCTCCCAATCGGTAATCCGTCGTCACGCGTTGTACACTTTCCCAATCGTCATCGGCGAGCAAAGGTCTTTGCTCTTCGATAGACTTATTGACCCATGTGTAGTGCAGGACGACTTTACCGTCATCTGTTCCCAGTCGCGAATAAACTGCCTTCCTTGGGGCGTGTCCTGATTGACGAGGATGATCTGTGCTTCTTTAGGATTACTGCAGATAGACGCGCCATGGCTCTAAGAGAATGCACTCAAACTGTATTTGAAGGTACATGATGATGCAAGAACACATACTCTTAATTTTTCTCATAAACTTGGGCCGACCTTGTATGCCTCCTGCCTCTGTGAAAATCTGGATAGGTGTGCCATCTTCGTTTAAGAAGATTTGGGGTGAATTTACTTGGGATGCTTGGGATAGAGAGGGGCATCCATGGCTGACCCAAAGAGCGTGACTGTTGCAAGTCGAGACGAACAAGATTCGGTCTTTCAAAGCAAATCCGGCGCCCACATAAGTTTAGTGTGTATAGTATCAATGTCACGGTCACGTTCCAATATTAACCGTACTGAATAGAATGGGGTTGAACAATCCCTGATAACGCCGTCGACACGTGACGTCACGTCACACGGCCAATATCATCACAAAAGTTGAGACACCTCGATTTCGTCAGTTCTTTATCGTTTTCTTCCAATTTTTGTGCACTGTATATACTATAATATATATAGTAGCCATTTCTGCAATTTTTAGCTCAGAAAATGCATGAAATAAGTTGAAAATAGTAAATTACATCAAGTTTCCACTATATATAGCTAAAGATGAGACAGATTCATAAGATTGAAGAGGATATAAATAATGCTATAGAGGTTATTGCTATATATCAACATGTGTATAGCTATTTTATTTAAAACAATTCTAAAAACATAATTTTTCATAAAGATTTGAGCAAAATACATCTAATTCTGTCAGAATTTTGATTTTTACATGTCCAAGTCTTTACAGTTTGGAATATGACTAAAAATCACAACAATAAGTAAGGCTTACAGTGTTGTGAACCATGTATATATCATTCCAGATGTATATAATAATACAAAACATATTATTACAACACTTAACAACCTCAGTCTTTTGACATATCTTCAAAATTGAGTCAATTTCCACTATCATCACTCTATGACTTCCTCTTCCTCTTCCTCTTCCTCTTCCTCTATCTCCTCTTCCTCCTCTTCTTCTATCTCCTTGCTTCCCTCATCAGATTCAAGTACCCATATGCCTTTTATATGTAAATCAACTGCATCAATCAGTGCTGCTCGAATATCATTTACACGAGTTGGAAGCCGTCCACTCTGCAAGTTTGGAGCACCAGCTTGCTTAAACAGCTTTAGCTGATCTTTTAATTTCTTGCCTTTGAGGTCTGGAATTTTTTCTTTTCAAGTACAAGTTCTAGCTGTGCAATTCTGGCTGCTGTATTTTTGCATTTTCCTCACGAACTTCTATGCGCTTGAGTTTTTTGCTTGACGTTCATTGCGGAAGTCTACAAGCTCTTTGTGTCTCTTTTTCTCCTCTTTTCCTGTATTCCGTGCTAGTTTGCGATATACTGATAGTCTTCTTCTTCAGTAAACTTTGCAGCCATGAATGCTTGTGTGTTGTTATGGAAGTACATAGATATTGCATTATGATCAAGCAGTGTAAGCTGTGGCTGTCGTCACATGAGAACTCGGAAAGCACCTAAAGCACCCTCATTTTCATCATTTGTGGCAGGCATCCATGCAAGTTCTCTTTCTTCAACTGTTGCCTCATCAATCAAACCACCAGGTGCAAATTCTGATGTAAAGCGTTCCCATGTCTCCAGTGCTCCTTTGAAAAAGGCAATCAGAAGTTCACGGAAGTGCGGTAGATCAGGAATAAGATCTTTAATCTTTTGTACAACACTTATGTTCTGCCAGTCTTCACCATCAAGAGTAGCCAATTTGTATGATGTCAAAGGATTAAAGTTGGCAATAAGAATATCAGGATCATTAATGATTTTCTGTATGTGATCATAGACTCGAGAATGAAGAGGACCAAGATCAAGCATGTTTTCATTTTTCATTAGAAGTTTGGATTGCCTTCATATATGGATAAGAAACACATTCTGCATAAATTGCTAAAACAGCAAGCTCTGAAGCTGTTGATGGACAGTCAAGAGCATTTGAAAGATTTGTTTCCATATGGTTGAGTGTTGAGTTCTGCTTGTTGATACGAAGATTTTCTAGAAAGAGCTTGAATTCATCTTGATAAAGAATAAGTGCAGCTGCTGCATCACAGTAGGATTGGAATCGGTTATTTGATGTGTCAGGAAATGTAAATGGAACTCCAACATATTCCCACCACCAATAACGGAAGACATCATGATGACCCTTTTATCATCCTTATGATTGAAAATAGCACCAGCAATTTCTGCAGTTTTAATAGCACCACGTGTTGTTTTTAAAAAGGCTCGCTCTTGTGCTGCAGTTGGCGTATTGCCTTCTTTCAGAGCAGCATCTCGTTCCTTCACTACTGGATCATTATCACGGTTTGCTAGAAGAACAGGTCGCCTCACATCTTCACCTTCATTCTCAATCCACCAAGATAACATTGAAAGATATCCTCCTTGAACAGTATTAAGGTCTTTGTGACATCCACACCCAGCCCAGATAAAAAGACGAAGAATTTTCTGTTCTGCCTCAGGAAGCTTATCAAAAGCTTCTTTTCCCAATTCAGCAACTGCTTCTTCCAACATTGCAGCCTTTTTTCTGCTTTTTGATGTCTGATAAGTTGCTCCATTTGTTTTTTTGCACCTGCTTTTAATCATATTTGCTTCTGCCTTTTAAAGTGTTCTGAAATTTCTTCAAATGACATATCAAGCAGCTTTTCCTCCAAGATGTTGGTCAACAGCCCATGCTTTCATATCTTCTAGCAGTCGAGCATCCTTTCTTTCTTTTGCACAGTGGTCAGTATTCATTCCCATGAGTTTTATAAAAAGCTCAGTGAGCTTGAAAAGACCATCTGAACGCTTTCCCAATGGGCTATTGTTAAAAATTTCAAGACCCCTATTGAGTGTGCTTTTCCAGTCTGCTACAGCTTCTTTACTTGAACCATCACGGATGATTGAATTCCAAAAGTGCGAGTTGCATGTTGTTTTGCATCACTTTCAGGTGATGCATAGTCTTCAACAAGAAGATGAACATGGCGGGAGTTGTAATTGATACTCCTATGACCTGTTCCATCTGCACTAAAGGTCATAGCCTCTGTGTTTTCATCTCATATCCAAGTTGAATTTGTGCAGCAAAATACCCTTCACGGAGAATGCGAGACACAGATGGCCTTCTAATGGCTCCAATAGCCTTCATGCCAGCTGAATTGAGAACAGCTTCTATGACTTCATAGATGTAGTTACGTGAACAGCCTGCCTTGACAAGTAAGCGTACAACATTGCGGGTTTCCTCATTAATGATGCCTTTGCTCATCAGATGATGAACAGATTGTTCCTGATAGATTTCTGCTTTGACTTTTGCAATAGCACTCTCTTGTGCACTTTTAGAGTATGCAACTGTTTTACGCAGATTGATGGCTTCTTTGCGGAGTATTTCAAGCCTCTCTTGTGAGATATTAAGCTTGTGATGTGTGTCTGCAAGTTTTGATGTCCATTTGGTGAATGCATTTGAAAGCTCACTGCGAAGGCCATCATTCACTTGTTGTAGTGATGCAAGAGCTTGTTCTGACTGTTGTGATCCTCTTAGACACTGTGCAGAAGCTTTCTTCTCAGCCTCCTTCAGAATTATAGCCTGACTTTCCAACTGGCTATTTTTTCTCCTTCCAACGCTGTGCTGCTTGGCACTGCATACGTAAGCTCATGATATGTGTCTTTATGCTTTGACTTCTATAAAGAAGCATCAGCCTCATATTTAGCCAGCTGTTGGTTGGACTTCTCAAGCTTTGACTGCAAGACACTACACTCAGTGGTTTTCTGAACAAGCAATAGCTCTAGCTCCTGAATACAGGACTCTGCAGCTTTCAACTTGTACCAGATATCCTCTGCTGCAGTCTCAGATGAAGTTACAGCCTTTTTCTCAGCTCGAGCATCTCGTAAATTTTCCATAACAGTAGCTCGATTCTTTTTCCAACAGGCATTGCAGTCTTTGATACCCTTGGGCAGGCTTTAATGCATAATATTGAACTATGATGTTAGTATATTATAATAAGATGTCACTGCAGGATCAGTTACCTGAATTTCAGACTGGCTATATAGCCTAGAAATAAATGCTAAAATCAGAACAAGAATCTGTATTTTTATTACACAATATCATATAAGAATACCAAACTTTGTGACTTACTATCCAATAAAAGAGCTTTTTGAACTAAAAATAGTAGAAAAAGCGGTCAGAATCAAAGAAATAGAGGCAATCAAGCAGGTATGGTGGTGGATTGAGTGCAAAGACCATTTACCTGCAGTCCTCAGGTATATAAAGGTCATTTCGGGGCCATCCTCACATGCAAGGCTGCCATGAAGAAGCCTTGAGGCCTGTTCGGCCTGTTTTGGAACGGGATCAGTGGCTGTGCTACACATATTTTGTGCTTGAAACCTTATAATGACTATAGAATCATGGAATATGCAATTCACGACTAGATTTGCAGAGCAAAAGTTATTTAAATTTTAATTGCTAAAATGTGATCAGAACAGATTTTTAATTTAGCAAGTCTAAGTAGGTGAAAGTGCCTAAATATAGGGTCTAACTCGCCATTGAGGTCGAAATTAAAAATCTGTTCTGATCAGTTTGTTTAAAGTTAAATTTTAAGCAAAATATGTCTGCCAATCATGTTTATAGGTGCTGTGGTTGCTGAGAAATTCTTCATGCAATCTAGAGGGCTATATTTGGCAGGGAAATCAGTCTGATTTCGCTTTTTGAGTTCTTAATCATATTTTTCGCAATAAAAATGCCTTCATGCAATGGAACTACTTAATATCTTCCATTATATACCACAAAATATTTTGAATTGGCTGTTTATAAAGTACAAGCTCGATGTCTCAAGATATTGGTCTGGTCACAGTGTGACACTGCATGTCACTGGCCGTCACACGCATCAGTGATTGTTCAACCCCAAATAGAATAGACGTTGAAGTTGACATTGATTGATCAGTTCACTGGACCCAGTGCTTTCTAGTGACGAAATTGGAAATTAAAGGGCACGATTGTCTCAAAGTACATATACAAAGGGGATCATTCATTCAAGCCACCTGCATCACACCTAGAGTAGGTCGTATGATCATAAAACCCATAATTGAAATAGACATATCATGTTCATAGGGTTGTATAATTGCATTAACAAACGCATATGATGTAGGGAACATGATGCAGATGTAGGAAATACAAATAAAGGACGTATCCTTTAACGGTAACTGGATAAGAATGCTGTGATGAGCTTTGTCCCAAGATGGCAATATCCAATCGCGAACGTACCTCTTCTGTCTGCGAGCACGGGCACCATGACCACCGAACTTCTTGGGCTCCATCCGTCTGGGGTCAGCAATCAACAGAGTTCGGTCGTAGGCCACCAATTTCTTCTTCAACTCCATGGCACTGTAGGCGTCGATGTACTTGGCGTAGTAGGCGACGATGGCCTTAGCGATAGCCTGACGGATAGCATACACTTGGGAAGTGTGTCCTCCTCCCTTCACACGGACACGGATATCGAGGGGCAAAGGACTCCTCGCCAGCGACGAGAACGGGCTCATAAACCTTGAGGCGGAGGATTTCAGGTTGGACGAGGTTGATGGGGATCCGTTAACACGGATGAGACCGCGGCCTTCCCCTGGCGTGAGCAACAGCTGTCGCGGTCTATACGTTCAGAACCTCTGTTTAGACAATAGTAATAGGCTCTCCAAAAGCACGTTACATACTTTCTTTTGCCGAACGTTTGGACGGCCTTAACTGATGATGCCATTTTTGAAGAAAGTCCCGGCTTTGGCGGCGGGTCGAAAGTGTCTAATAAAGAGAAAGATTTAGATATTGACAGAATTGCAGACCGACAGCGACGAACCTTGTTCTTGAGGTCGTTGAGGCCAGCGCCAGTAATACTACAGACGAAAAGGGAGTTGTGGCTTGGATCAGCTACCCAGTTTTAGCCGGCACTTTCCGAGATGTCGCTGACTAAGCAGGTGCTTGTTCCGAACAGCCACCTGCAAGCTTCGCTGACGCGTAGTGCTGGTGTTTCTTGACATCATTTTGGTCTTTTTATTATGTTGGGAAAGGCTGTATCTCGCGTATGTTACTCATAATGCTATCTAGAATTATAATTCATCAATTTCCATAGATTTCCCGTATTTCATCGCGCGCCGCGCGCCTCACAGCACGATCAGTGAAGCCTGCGGTAAACGTTAAGGAAAGAACACCTGTACAACAAGAAGGTGTGTTGGTTTATATTACATTCAAAAGATGTCGTTTTAATGTGGTTTTACAGCCTCTCCCATTCTCGAACCCGTCTATCTTTCTCTTACACCTTCTCTCAAACGCGGCCGATGGGATCCTCCTGCTGAAACCAGCGTCGCCGTCCTTGAACCAACCGTCTTCCGACACCCTCTTCGAAAGGACATTCTCCATCTATGCGTCACACACCACCTAGACTCCCTACGCCAAGGTTCAGCAAACACGAAAACCCGTGGTGAAGTTCGCGGGTCTGGTCACAAGATTCGTCGCCAGAAGGGCACAGGCAAAGCACGTCTTGGCGATGCCCAAAGTCCCATGCTAAGGGGAGGAGGTGTCGCCTTTGGACCCAAACCACGAGACTTCAGCACCAAACTTCCGAGGAAGGTCATAGACATGGGCATGCGCGTCGCCTTGAGTGCTAAGCTTCGGGAACAACGACTTGGCGTCATGACACGGTTATACTGGCCTAATGGTAAAACAAAGTTTCTAGTGCGAAAAATCGACCAACTCGGTTTGCGCAAGACTTTGTTTATCAGTGGAGAGTCAACGGTGCACGAAGGCTTGCGACAGGCCATTGCTAATATCCCACTCGTGCAATTGACCAACGTAACCGACGTGACTGTTTACGAACTTATGAAGTGGGATAGGATTGTCATGGACTTAAAAGCTGTCGAACACTTCGAACAGCGTTTGAAGAAACAAAATGTCCCTTCAATCGATATACCCCTCCTGTCAGCTGAACAAGCTGAAATACCGCTGGCCGTCCTTGCTGGGAAGCCGAAGCCTCCCAAACCATCTCATCTTAATACATTGTAACTTATTCACGTTCATACCCTACTACACAGTCACGTATTCCATAATTACAGGAATTGCTATTACAGGGGTTCGGTCTTTTGTCAAATCCATCTCCGTCGTAGTTGTCTCCTCTCCTAAATACATGTCCGGCAAGTGCAAAGAAGTTGGTCACCAGGCAGGGTAACAGTCTTCGAGGTAAGGTCGAATAGGATATTCAATCAAAGTCCTCATCGTCGTCAGTCGATTCGTCACGAAAATTATACGGATCCTCTTCGTTATAACTACCATGAAGATCATATAGGTCCTCAAGTTCGTTGTACGAGACCTCATCGTCGTATTCGCTGTATTCGTCATTAAAGTCGTCGAAGTCGTAATTGATGTCAGCACCATACAGACCGTCTTCGTCCTCATCTCCTAATCCCCACAATCTGTCATCTTCGTTATCGAAGAATTGATTTTCCAAATAATCATCAAGAAAGCCCTGGTCTGTAGAAGGTGGTATAACACTGGCCAAGATTCCTAGCCCTGCCTGTAATCGAAATTCGAGCGGCTGTAATTCGTTTGGGTCGTTACATCGTAAGAAGAAAGGGCGCCGTGCCTTAGGCAGGTCTGGGAGGAAATCAAAGAAAGCCTCCAAAGATTGGTAACCCAAGTTGAGGGTGACGGACTTCAAATTGGTGGAAAGAAATATATATGGTAGTGTTGAAAGTGCTGCCGATAGCGGAAAGGTGATGATATGCAACTCAGTAGTTGCTGGAAGAGAAGCCAGAAACGAAACATCGTCGAGCCATAAAGAAAAACTATGGATGCGCAGAGTTCGAAGTTTGGATAATTGAGTCAACCGAGAAAAGATCAATTTGTGGTGAGTGGTCAGAGTTCCCCAGAGATAAGCAACTTCCAGATACTCGAGGTTTGGGGCGGACAAGAATGGCAAGAAACATCCGCAATCCGTTGCATGGTTATTGTTAATATTTATGGCCAATGACCGCAGAGATGGAGCGTCGATGTGTTGTTTGGAATCTTCCGCAGAGGGTGGTGCCATCTCAAATTGCCGGACAATGAGTGTCGCCAATAATGGGCAGCCATCAAGAAGACTTTGAAATTCTCCCAGACTTGTATCGAGTTTGTCCACACTCAAGGAGGTTAAACTTGGCAATGGGACAAAACCTCGGAAAGCAAACCTTTCCAGGTTGAGAGACTGAAGGCTCCTTCTACCACTAAACCAGTCAGGGCAATTGATGGGATTGGAAGTGGACAAAGAAAGATGGGAAGTATCTGAGGGTGTTCCATGTGTGGTGGAAATACTCAGAGTCTGAAGCTTGGGCGCTTCTTGGCCTTGCCATGTGCGAAAGATAGGAAAGACTTCCTGCGGGTCCCAAACGTGGATGGTCAAACTTCGAAGGCGCGATATATGAGTTGATATGGCGTTTAATACGCGAGATCGGTGGCCGGATTCATCATACATCCAATGTGCTGATGTATTATACAAAACATCGACTAATGCGGGTTTCGATCTTTCAAAGTGGGTGAAAGGGTTAAATGGGGACTCCAGCGGCAAATGTATCTCCGTCCACAGAAGAGGGGCGCTCAAGGCTAAATTCCGCCATCGTTTGCACACCGTGGTCAAGACATATTGAAGTGGCGTATCGTAATCTGTTAACTTTGATTCACTTAAGAATATGGAGAATATTTCAAGAAGAAGATCATCGGCAAGAGATTGGATGTATGGCGTTAAGGAAGGTGTGGAAGATGGGTTCTTGGTTATACCTGTCTCTGCGTTAGTACAGTCGATCTGGCCCTATGTTCAGTGAGGCCGTTTTAAGAGGTTTTGTTCGAAAGAACATACATCCACGTCATTGATGTCTGTTTGCTGAGGCATATCTCCCGGCCAACCAGTCGGGGTCAACCAAAATTTGACAGATAAAGGCAAAACGTTTCGCAAGTCCGCTGAGACTTGGAGTATTGTCGGTCAAAGCAATCGTGAGCTTAAGGATGAAAGCGATTATGGGTTGAAGTGCGAAAGCGCAGTGAAAGCTGAGTACAGGCAGTAATTACTGTAAGTGCAATGTTGAAAGATGTAATCACGAGCACGTGATGAGAACGCGTTCGTGTTTTATTTCCGTGGGAGTTTGTTCAATTGAACGGCTTGATTCATCATCACATTACTAACATAACCTCTCCTTCAATAACCATGTCCCAACCGTCTCAATCTCAGGAATTGGGAGAAGATGAAGAGCAACAGTATCAGATGACAGGCCCTCTTCTCGTGAACAAACTTCAAGAAGCGGGCATCCACGCGAATGATATCAAGAAACTTTCAGAGTTCGGTCTGAACACTGTCGAGTCCGTGGCCTTCACTCCAAAGAAAGTGCTGTTGACTATCAAAGGGATATCGGAGCAGAAGGCCGATAGGATTCTGGCTGAAGGTACTGCGGTCGCAGGGTTATAGCTACAGTGACGGTCAACTGACACGGTTGTTCAGCGCAAAAGATTGTTCCTCTTGGATTCCAAAGTGCCACAGAAGTACACGCGCGTCGTTCAGAACTGGTGCATATTACCACGGGATCGAAGCAGCTGGATGCACTTCTAGGAGGTAAGCGCGGTTGATGTATGCATACCTTGATCAACACGCGTTGACCTCCCTTGTTTATAGGTGGGATAGAAACTGGTGCAATCACGGAACTTTTTGGCGAGTTTAGAACAGGAAAATCGCAATTGTGCCATACACTTGCTGTTACATGCCAATTACCCGTCAATATGGGGGAGGCGGAGAAGGCAAATGCTTGTACATTGACACTGAAGGCACTTTCCGTCCAATCCGTTTGCTCGCTGTGGCTGAGAGATACGGACTTAACGGAGAGGAAGTTCTGGATAACGTAGCATATGCAAGAGCATACAATGCCGATCACCAGAACGCTCTGCTAACAAGTGCTAGTGCTCTAATGTCCGAATCAAGGTAAGACCAAGTCATATCAGCATCCACAGAATATTGACCCCTTCGCATAGATTCTGTCTTCTGATCGTGGATTCGTGTACGGCACTTTACCGAACGGACTTCAGCGGTCGTGGGGAGCTATCTTCAAGGCAAAACCATTTGGGTAAATTCTTACGCACCCTACAACGCCTCGCAGATGAGGTATGAACCCCACTTCTATTTTGCGGACGGCGTTTAATTTAAGTTTAATGTTCTCTCAGTTTGGTATCGCAGTTGTCGTGACGAATCAGGTTATGTCGAGTCCAGATGCTGCTGCTGGGCCTTATGCTGGGAATGAGAAGAAACCGATTGGTGGCAATATCATGGCGCATGCATCTACTACTCGGTACGTTTGTCTGTTTCAAGAATTAACCTGGGGCACATCTGACAATTACATAGACTTCCAATTGGAAGAAAGCACGAGGCAACACACGTTCATGTAAAATTTACGATTCCCCATGCTTACCTGAGTCGGAAACACACTTCGCCATTCTTGCGAGTGGCATTGGCGATCCTGAAGAGGAGACTTGAATAACTTGTAGCATATGGCTACTGTTTTGCCTCGCCGATTAGGCGGAGGGCGATTATCCAACCTTTTAACTTTTATCAGCTACATGCTCTTACCATGGACCGAGGAAGGCCGCCTTGGATTGTTATATTATATTACACGTTGTACAGTTTGATACAATTGCATGCATGCCATATGGCGAAACCGACCTAATGAAACGACGAAAATCCAGTTGAATGGGTGAAATGACCAGTTGAGTGGACGCGTAAGAGCAAATGCAATGTAGAATGCGGGAGGAACCGTCCATAGTCGGATTTTGATATTGTACAATTTACTATGCCAAATGATGTTAGTTTACTTTTCAAGCCAAAAATCTTGTAATGATGTTGGAATCCGTTGAGCTGATGCGTTCCTTGAGCTGGGGCAACTCTTTGAAGCTGACGTCTGCGATGTCGGCCATGAGGTATGCAACTTCTCCTTTGGAATCCGTATACTGCTTCTCGACGTTGTACGGCGACAAAGCTTCGTTGACTTGCTTCAGCACACCAGGCTGGTTTTTGTGAATGTGGCAAACACGAATCTGCCCCCTTGCTCCGCTGGAATCGCGCGTAAGTCGACTTCGGGGAAATTGACAGCGCCCATAGTTGAACCGTAGCCGAGGTACCGCGAAAGAGCCTGGGCGACCTCTTCACCAATCATCTTCTGAGCCTCCTCTGTCGAGCCTCCGATGTGAGGTGTGAGGATAACGTTGGGAAGAGCTCGCAGGATGCTTGCCCAGGAATTTAACTGATCGTCGAATGGAGCACCATTGGCACCGGGCTCGGCTGGGAATACGTCAATGGCAGCTCCCGCCAGATGTTTCGATTGGAGAGCTTCAATGAGAGCGGGTATGTCGACGACCCTCCCACGTGCGTTGTTGATAAGATAGGCGCCTTTCTTCATCTGACAGAGCTGTTCCTTTGAGATCATGTTGATAGTCTCTGGCAGTTCGGGGACGTGGAGTGTAACGAAGTCCGACTGGGCAAGAAGGCTGGCGAGGGTTTCGACTTGACGCGCTGAACCGAGGGGCATGATGTTGACGACATCGTAAAATAGTACACGGAGACCGAATGCCTCTGAGAGGACAGATAGCTGGGAACCGATGTGGCCATAGCCTACGATTCCTAGGGTCTTGCCGCGGATCTCCCAGCAGCCTTTGGACTGCTTGTTCCAGATGCCGGTGCGGAGTTCGTAGGATCGCTCGAACAATTGGCGCGAAAGCGCGATTAGCTCAGCCATGACAAGCTCTGCTACTGATCGCGAGTTCGAGAAAGGAGAGTTGAACACAGGAATGCCAGCTCGTGCGGCAGCGGTTAGATCGACCTGGTTGGTGCCGATGCAAAAGCAACCGATGACTAGGAGCTGAGGAATGTATCGTGGATCAAGAAATGCGGTCATGCAGAGGTACTAAGCAAAATACCTTGGATGCAGCCTTGAGTACGCGTGCTGTAATTTTGGTCTTGCTGCGAATACCGATGGCTTGATATGAGCCGATCTTCTCAACGAGCTCATCCTCAGACATGGCCTTGGTAGAATGGTCAACATGGTACCCCTGAGCTCTAAAGGCTGCAACAGCGTCGAGACTGATGTTCTCGAGAACCAAAAGCCTCAAGCCTTCGTTCTCGAGGGGATGGAGGATCCTGGGCTGACGAATGTCAGTGAGAGATTCGCGACGACGGGCGATGCGAAAGCGGTCGTGAATGTTGTTAGCGCCCTGCGGTGAGACGGAAGCGACGACCTTTGTGATGGGGATGGACATCATTGGGAAATTTTGGACGAGTTGGCAGAACTCTCAACAACAAGCACTGATTTATATAATAAAACGTTTAGAAGGGCAAAGAGTTTTGATCACAATGACTCAATCATCACGACAACATTTATTTTTTATTTAAGGATCTCGGTCCGTTAGATCCGGTGAGTCAGATCTACGTATCTGCCTTTGCATTTTCTTTTCTTTTCTGTTCCCAGTTTGCAACCGCCACCATGGGTCTATATCTGCTCGATTATGGCGCTGGCAACGTCCAGAGTCTAGCAAACTCGCTTATATCACTCGGTTATACCTTTGAATGGATAAAGGACACCTCCGATTTCGCAAAGGCCACCGTCAGTCATCTTGGTCGCAAATGCTCGCTAATTTAACCCAGCACCTCTTCACAGAGCCTCATCTTTCCCGGCGTCGGTGCTTTTGAAACGGCTATTAGCCACCTTGCATCGCGTGGGCTTCTCCAGCCTTTGCGAGAATATATTCTATCTGGCAAACCATATTTTGGTATTTGTATAGGAATGCAAGTCCTCTTCGAGGCATCGGCCGAAGCTTCTTCCCCTGGCTTGGGTGTCATCCCCTGTCCCATTCAGAAATTCGATGACGAAGACAAATCAGTTCCGCACATGGGCTGGAACACTGCTGACCTCGTCAGTGTCACGTCCTCCTCCAACGAGGACACAGAGGGTGTCGATGCTTCTTCCTACTACTACTTCGTCCACTCGTTTTGCGCCAAGTACAATCCAGATCTCTATCCAGATGCCATGCGTTGGGTCCACAGTACAACTCAATACGGCCAAGAGATATTCGTGTCGTCCGTCCGCAGGGGCAACGTATTCGCTACCCAATTCCACCCCGAAAATCCGGAAAAGCCGGTCTCGCACTCCTCGAGGAATGGCTGCGCAAGCCCGAATCGGCCCACACCCACGCACCCAGCGCGCCTCTCGTCGCACGTGCTCCGAAACCCAAACACAACCTCACGAAGCGCATCGTCGCATGCATGGATGTGCGCGCCAATGACCAGGGCGATCTCGTCGTGACGAAAGGCGACCAATACGACGTGCGCGAGAAGACGACGACCGCAGAGACCGCAGGCGCGGTGCGAAACCTCGGGAAACCCGTCTCCCTCGCCGCCCGGTACTACCAGGCAGGCGCAGACGAGCTGTGCCTGCTCAATATCACCTCCTTCCGCCACTCACCCTTGCAGGACCAGCCCATGCTCGCCGTGGTGCGCGCGGCGGCAGAGTGCGTCTTCGTGCCTCTTACGATCGGCGGCGGCATTAAAGACAGCGTCGACCCTGACGGCACGAAACGCAGCGCGCTTGAGGTCGCCGGCGCCTATTTCCGCGCAGGCGCAGACAAGGTGAGCATCGGCTCCGAGGCCGTCTACGCCGTCGAGCGCTTCCGCGAGACGGGGCGCACGGACAGGACGGGCGCCATCGAGTCCATCGCGGAGGTGTACGGCAAGCAGGCGGTGGTCGTGTCCATCGACCCGCGAAGGGTGTACGTCGACCCCGGGACGTACGACGGGCCCTACAAGGCCGAGCTCGTGCATGGCCAGGCGGACGGCGCGGACCACGAGCGGGGCAAGGCGTGGTGGTACCAGTGCACGGTCTCCGGCGGGCGCGAGTCGCGTCCTCTGTCGGCTGTGCAGCTCGCGCGGGGCGTAGAACAGCTCGGCGCGGGCGAGATCCTCGTGAACAGCATCGACCGCGACGGTACGGGGTTGGGCTTCGACCTCGCGCTGGTTAACCTGATCAAGAAGAGCGTCAAGATTCCTGTCGTGGCGAGCAGTGGTGCTGGGGCTGCGGCACACTTTTGTTGACGTGTTCAATGGGACGGAGGTTGAAGCTGCTCTGGCAGCTGGGATTTTCCATCGCGAAGAGGTCGGTATTGCTGAAGTCAAGCAGCAGATGAAAGCAGCTGGCATCAATGTTAGAGGTAGTGCATAGACTTGGCCTCGAAAACTGCAAATGTAACATGATATTTAAACAATCAACTGCTTCTATATATCCTCCAAGAAATTCCTAACCTGGTGGCCACATTTTGTTTAATTCTGTAATAGTTATTGTCCGTCACAGTCGAGGCAAAAAGAGATGTCTTCGATATAAAATACGTAGCATACAAGTGATTCAAAGTACTATCAAACTCATACAAAAAGCAGACAAACGAAAAGGATGATATTTACGTACGAGGACAGAAAAGAGAAGAGAAAAGAGCAAATACAGTAAAAAAAAGTGGGTAATCACAAGAGACATCCAGAGGTATAAAAATGACAGTTCGAGTTTTTTTATACATTCTATCTTCCTCACAAATACCTGTTATAGAGTTGGTTTACTGTAGTAGACAAGACGAGTGATTGAGATTGAGATGAAACAAAAAAGGGAAAAAGGAAGAAATAGAAATTAAGAAGCAGGTGAAATTCGTCGGCTTCGCCAAGATTGTATGACGTCGTCGGCATTGCGTAGGAGGAGCGTCAAAGGAGTCATTTCAAAAATGAGAAAACAGGAAAGGAGGTTCGATCTTGTCAGTCGACATAGGATCTCAGGTGAAAGAAAAGAAAGGAGCGACAGAAAAAAGGTAGCTTGGAAAAGGGACGTGGCAAACGAAAAGGTCGTAGCTGAATGGAGGGCGTATATAAAAGTCCATTGGACAAGGTAGCGGGCGGGAGAGATCCAATTAAATACAAGAAAGATACGGAGGCGGTAAGCAAGTTACAAAAGAAACAAACAGTCTATGACCATTTACTCCAATTGTGGGTGATTGAGCCCCAGAGGCGAGATGTATGCGCGACCGGTGAAAATGTTGAGAGTGGGATTTCTACTGGAGCGGAGGGCGGATTTGCGGTTCGGTTGCCGATGAGAACGCAGAGGATTGCCCGATCATGTTTGATGTGAGCGCTTAGAGGGCAGAATATAGATGTCTATTTGGTCCCTCGCACGACCCGTCCGACCTTCTTCATGAGGCTTGTCTTCCGTCCTAGACCACCTCCCGGTGAACCGGCACCATTGCTACCCTGGGAATCAAAA
>JAJIRX010000051.1:0-29291 GCA_023853785.1 Psilocybe azurescens | reverse complement strand
CATCACTGATTACCGCATCGAGGTTTGATGTGACTTTTTTCGCCCTCGTAGAAACCCGCCCTAAACCCGCTGTCGTTCGAAAGGCCACCACGCCACCCGCACCAGTGGCACGGGCACACCTGTCGCTAATAAGAAAAATCTTCCTGCTCCCCGTCGGGCCTCGACATCCGTTCCTGTTATCAGACGCTCAGACGCAGAGGCCGTCGGCCGTCCCAAGCGCGAAATTCATCCTCCGCCACCGAAAGATTTACCCTATGCCGACGCGCCGAAGAAGAACCGAAAAGGCAAGAAGACTAAACCTGATGGCACATCCGAGCAGCTCAAGTATTGTAACAAAATTTTGCAAGAGTTGAATAGAAAACAATATGCTGGCTTCGCTTATCCATTCTACGAACCTGTTGGTGAGTACAATTTTTCTGATCAATACTTCTGCTTCCTAACAAACACGTGATTCAGACTGGCAGAAGCTTGAAATTCCCTCGTATCCGAAAATCATCAAAAAGCCTATGGATTTGTCGACAATCCGGAAGAAACTAGACGGCGGAGAATACGAAACTGCACAGAGCTTTTATGACGATTTCAAATTAATGATTCGCAACTGTTTCACTTTTAACCCTTCGGGCACACCGGTCAATCTCGCCGGACAGGAGTTGCAGCGACTTTTCGACGACAAGTGGAAGAGTCTTCCACCTCTGCAACCTCAAGACGCTAGTGATGACGAGGAAGAGGACGAAGAAGACTCTGATGAAGAGCGTCGACGTAAGTTGTTGGATTCTTACTTTCATCGATGCTTATTTATTTCTATTTAGGCGCTATTGCGATGATGGAGAGCCAGATTGAGACGATGAAGAATAACATCGAATCTCTTAAGACGGCCAAAGCACCCAAGGAGAAGAAGAAAGAGAAGAAGAAGGAGAAGGCGCCTGTTGCGTCGACGTCAAAGCCCCCACCCAAGCAACCTAAGGCACCGTCCAAGAAGAAAACCAAGAAGAACGTCACTGATGACGACGTCCTCACCTTTGAACAGAAGAAAGATCTCAGCGAGTCCATTGGCAAACTTGACGGCGCCCGGCTGGAGCGCGTCATCCAGATCATTCACGAGGTGTTCCCGAGATCCGAGACGTAAGTGTCTTTTTCGCGCTCGTTCAACTCGTTATCTTTTCCTTGCACACACTGGCCCTGACCTGTTCTTTTGAATCACAGAGCACAGAGGAGATTGAGCTTGAGATTGATCAATTACCAGCGGCCGTCCTCACCAAGCTCTATAATTTTGTCCTACGTCCTATGCGCCAGCCAGCGCAACCCAAGCGCAATCGCACCGGCAAGGGTACGCACAGGTGGTCTCAGGCGCAAGAGTATGGATGAAGAGAAGGAGGCAGAGAAGATTCGTCAGCTGGAAGAGCGCATGGCCCTGTTCGAACCCCACGGTGCGACCAGCGCTGCTCCAGCACGACGAAACGACGAGAGCGAGCACTCATCGGACTCGAGCTCTGGCTCGGACAGCTCTGGGAGCGATTCAGAGTAATTTAAAGGTGACAGTTTTCCCGCCGCTGCCAAACTTTTTATTTCTTTCTTCGGTCCCATTGCCTGTCGTTTCGACTTCTCTTGCGCGCTCTCTCACCCATATATATCCATAACTCTTTGGCCTTTGTAGTGATAGTCTTGCACCTTGTCAACCAACTGTTCCATCTTGTCCGTGGGACGCAGTCGCTCGTTTTCTTGTCCTCTGTCGAATCACTCTTGCTACCGATGTTGTCCACAAAAGTCATATTTTTTACCTACTTTTACATCGTTCAAAATTCATCAATCATACGAACCTTTTTATTCGGGAACGTAGCCATCTTATCGCCTACTACCACCTCTCCAAATGTAGCTAATTAGTATTGTTCTCTTTCGTATTCTTTTTACTCTTCGTCCCTCACCTCTCAGCTGAGATAGTTTTTTTACATACATAATGAATCCTCGTTTGTTGATAATACTTTTGAGAGCAAATTTTTGTGAATCGAATATTCCTATTTTTGTGTGACAAACAATTTTGAGGATAATGAGCATGGACAGGGCAAAAGTCAAAGCTAAGGGTATACACAATTTGAGCAGCGAGATTATTTCCGTCCACCTTTCTTTTGGAATTGTTGCCAGCTTGAACGGACAGGCTTAGGTTCAGGAGGTGGTGGTACGGGCGCAGGGTGAGATGGAGGCGGTGTGGGTGCAGAGGGCAGAAATGATGGCTCGGGAGGCGGCGGCGGTGGTGCAAATGAATTTGAGGGAGTGGTGGTGCGAAAGAACTCTGCCACTGTCGTGAAGACGAGCCTAGACCTGCAGACAAGGACGATGGGTTCGACCATCCCCAGCTGAGGAGGAGCCGGAGGAGCTCAAGGGCGGTGGAGGAGGTGGGTGTTCGTATGCTTGACGGCTTATTGGAGGAGGTGGAGGTGGAGGCTGGGAGCTGCCTGTGTCAAGGGATGTCCAACCGGCGTTTCGGAAAGTGGGGATATGGCTCGATCGATTGCTCGCTTGTGCCGTAGATTCGCCTGCTGATGTTGCTGAGGTCCGGGAGGAAGACCCAGAAGATATGGGCGGGCCGAATCGGCTATTAGGGGCAGCGGGACTGGAGTTTGAGGAGGGGCCGAGGGAAGCCCAACCCGATTTGTTGAAACCGCCGCCGCTGCCATCACCCTGGGCACTGTGATGGCTATCGCCAGATATTGAGGACCAATTTAACCTTTTCGAGTCGGTGGGGATGGGAACGCCATCGATTTCCATGTTGGCGGTTGCAGCACTGTTGTTGCTGTTAGTGATGTCGGCTGGTAACGTAGAGGCTAGTGCAATGGAAGGATTGGGGATGGCGGCTGGTTTGGCATTTTGATACCATTAGCGGCGGCTATTTTACGAAGTTCCTTCTCCTCTCGCTTGCGCTCCTTTTCCTTACGTTTGTCGACTTCTTCTTTGGGTTTAAGACGGGCGCTGGCTTGCATGTCTTTAAAGCGGGCTTTGTGGTGGTGCGCGTATGAGTTGGTGTGTTCATCGTACTGAGCAACATTTTTGAATTGCTTGTCGCATAGAGTACAATAGAATGCACGAAGAGTCGATGTTATTTCCGATTCTAGTGCAGTTTTGCGAGCTACTGAGTCCTATAGAAAGGTTTTGGAAGTGCCATGTTTAAATGATTGAATTGAGCGAGGTTAATGTAAGTTTCAGTGGCGTACCTCTCGCAATTTACGTTGTTCTTCACTTTCTTTCTGCTGGCGCTCCGAATCAAGACCTCGTCTTTGAGAGACTGTTTCTTCTATCATCCGAACATCTTGGCTTGTTTTCCCAAGTCCTGTCAAGTCCGATTTGATATGGAATGGAATGGGCTCAGTTCGTCCTATTAGAGTTGGGTTAGATAAATCACAGACGGTGTTTTAGTGACCCTGTAGATATTTTTTCGCTTTACCTTCGCCAGATAATCCTACAGGCTGGCCTTCAACCCAGCCGAATTTCGAAAGGAGAGCAAACCCTTTATTGGAGGGTTTGATCTTTGTCTCGACAGTGATGACTTCCCGAGCCGGGCCTCGGACGTATTCGTCATATTTATGGAGGTAGGATTCATCCACGTCCATGGAATCGTGAGGACGGGGTGACGGGGATCGAGAGACAAGCGAAACGTCGTCGTCGTCGTTGTCGGCAAGACCTCCATCGTCCTCGGGTCTTCCACGCTGATAGGGTGAAGAAAAAGAGAGAGGCAGTAGTAACGAGGACCATTAGCGGAGCGAAGTTGGGGTGAGTACCTTCAGAGTGGTAGATCCTGCGTCCGCGTCATTGGGACGTTCCAGCGGGATCGCGTTCCAACGAGCGATTGCGTTTGCAGACATGGTCTGCGTGATAAAGCCAAGTCAAAGACCCTGAGGAAGGAACTGTGGTAAGTCAAGCCATTTTGCTGAGCAGCAAGGCATTTAGATTCACCTTTGCGTATTATCGATGTCAGCGCTAAGCTAACAGTTCAAGCAAAGCCAGGGAATTTCGTTTGTGTGTTCGTTGTTATTATCGTTGTCGTTGTGCTTGTGCTTGTGCTTGAACTTGAGGCTTTCGAGCGAGGCGGCTATTAGACATGTGGGCCAGACACGTGACCACGTCGCGTTAAGGTGGCACCGCTAGAACACGCACTTCGCGAGTTGTTTATGTCCGGGTGCTTCAAAGGCTCAACACTGCTCTCCTTACCAATTTCTACTCACGATTGCTATGAGCTCCGATGGATACTTTGATGTAGACGACGACTTTGACTTGTCAGCCCTACAACAACTAGATGCGATCGAGGCAGCTCATTTTTCACCTCGCAAAGCAGTACTGCCGCAACATGTTTCGACACCCCTATTCCCCTACTAAAGTCTCCAGGAAACCTTCCTCCGACTCGTCATTCTACGATATGACGTTTGATGTTGACGAGACTGAGCTGGCTAAACTAGACAATATTATTAAAGATACGTACGCTGGCAAGGCGCAACCTGTGGCTGGACCCAGCAAGATTTTGCGCACGTCTTCCAAGAACACAGTGCAGACCACCCTCTTTGGAGATGTCCTACCTCCTACAACGTCGAGTAACTCTAACAAGGCTCCAAGATCTCAGCCAGAGAAACCAAGTCTGATCAACGGAGTCTCTTTGGGCAGCAAGCGCCAAAGACGAAGAAATGGGATCAGACTGCATACGCGAAGAGTGGGACACGGAAGGGCAAGGGGAAAGGTAAAGCTGGGGATGGTTCTGGAGAGGAAACTGTAGAGTTTGAGCAATTTCCTGCTCCATTCGTCTCAAGCAAGTTGGTTAGCTCGTTCACTGTATGTAACTGCTGACCATCGATCTCGTTTCTAGCCGGGTAAGCTTTAATCTTTTCGTCACTGAGTTTTTATTGAAACTAAAATGCGGCATCCTTTCAGACCAGTATGTATCTTTTATGCTGTTGATCTCTGCTAATCGGTGCAATAACAGCCTCCTCCCATGAAATTGACCCCAGATCTCCTCGAGGCTAAGCATTGGATATATCCTCTGAATAAACCCAAAGAGACTATCAATATAACATTGTCAGGAACTGTCTCTTCGAGAATACTCTGGTTGCTTTACCAACTGGGTTGGGTAAAACTTTTATTGCAGGCGTCATGATGCTGAACTGTGAGCACTTTCAGTCCTGACAATGAATTAACTAATGGGGAATCCTGCGATAGACTACCGCTGGTTTCCGGAAGGAAAGGTTATATTTGTTGCTCCTACCAAACCTCTGGTTTCGCAGCAAATTATTGCCTGCCATGAAACCTGTGGTATTCCTGGAAATGATAGCGTGGAATTGAACGGGGAGGTTCCTGCTGCGACTCGGGCCCGATATGTAAGCTTTGCTCACTCATGTGTAACACAGTAGCTTACATGAGATTTAGTGGAGAAAAACGAGTTTTCTTCATGACGCCCCAGACATTAATGAACGATCTGGTAAAACAGAATTGTGATGTCGGAGAAATCGTCTTGCTAGTCATAGGTCTGTGCATCTCGACTTGTGTTTGATATCTGTTGGTTTACATTTTTGTAGACGAGGCTCATCGTGCCAGTGGAGACTATGCGTACAATCAAGTCGTCCGATTTATGATGGCCAAGAATCCCCATTTTAGGGTTCTTGCTTTGACCGCTACTCCCGGAAACACTGTCGAGGCTGTTCAAACGCTGGTGGATGGATTGCATATTAGTCGGATTGAAATTCGTAACGAAGAAAGTTTAGACCTTAAACAGTATATCCACAAGAAGGTATTTCAAATGACACATGATTGAAGAGATCCTGATGTGTTTTTACTAGACGGTTGTGCCTCATATAATCAAAGCAAACGAAGATCTCGCAAAGATTAGAAATCTTTTGGTGAAGGTCATGGAAGTAAGTTTCTCGTTTCTACTGGGTTTACTGGTTATTTACTTGTGTGGTAGCCTCACATAAAGAAACTAGTTGCAGCCAATGTGCTTCGTCCTAACGAATCGGCAATTTCGCTGCATCCATATAGGGCCCAGGCTTTGATGAGAGAGTCTCCTCCTCACCTCTTTACGGCATTATCTGTGCTATCAAAACTGGCTAGAGTTATGATGTACCTCGTATGTGCCCAAAACTCTCTTCCAAAATTGTGATTAATTTAATTATTCGTTGTATAGGTGACGGGCTCTTTCGAAACGTGCTATTTATATCTCAATGAATTAAGAACAGAGATAGACGAAGACATGGCAGGAGCAAAAAACAAAATAATAACAGTAAACGATTCAAGAATGACCCCAGCTACATTACGCTCATGAAAGAGGTTGAAGCCCAACGATAAGTTGGCTGGGGCATTCACCCGAAAATCGAAAAGTTGAAGACTATACTAATCCAACACTTTGGATCAAAGCTCGCTGACGAGGAGGCAGACGGGGACAATGGAGAGCCAGATGACACGAAAGTTATGGTTTTTTTCTTCCTATCGAGGAGTAGTGCAAGAAATAGTGAAGGAACTGGATAAAGAGCGCCCTCTAATCCGCGCTGCCGAGTTTATTGGACAAGGCACCGATAAACAAGGAAATAAAGGCCTTCAACAGAAAGAGCAGCTTGAGGTCAGTATGAATGTCGCTTCCAATTTCACAAATGATTAATTCTCTTCGGAAAGGTTATCAAAAAGTTCAAAGCCGGTGAGTATAATGTACTCGTCGCGACCTGCATTGGCGAAGAAGGACTTGATATCGGTGAAATCGACCTTACTGTGTGCTATGATGCTGACAAGGCGCCCACTCGGATGGTACGAACATCTTTTCATTCCAGAATTGAATAATTCTAAACTCTTTCTAGATTCAACGGTTTGGAAGAACTGGTCGCAAACGCGCAGGTGTTATCCATGCTCTACTGGCAGAGGGTCGCGAAGAAAACAACATCGACAAAGCGGAAAGTACCTACAAAGAAGTGCAAAAGATGGTCAACAAAGGACAGAGTTATGAGCTTTATGAGGATGTCGAACGTCTCATCCCGAGCCACATCAAACCGGAATGTATCGAAAAAGTTGTCGAGATTCAGCATTATGTTAAGGAAGACGCTCGTAAGAAAGGGTCTCCGAAGAAAGGCGCTGCGAAGAAGAGGAAGCGAAACGATGATATCTCCAGGAACATTCCTGACGGTGCTAGTACGGGTTTCGTGTCCGTACGCGATCTTGTGGTCAAAGGACCCAAGAAGGCAAAAAAGTCGCTTTACCGAAAGATTTCGATGCTTGTGGCCAAGACGACCAAACCGACGAGGAACTGGAATCAGGTCGCATCCTCCCTGCTCCTCGTCGGACACAATCCGCTGTTGCAGGTCCTTCTGGGACTAAAAACCTGCAGCGAAGGGTAAGCTCAGGAAGTCTGCTACATTAGGTGACACCAAAGCGCCCAAACCACGCAAGACGAAAAAGGTCGAGATACCAACTTCCAGTCAACTCTCGCAGAAAGGAATAGATGATTCAGATGATATGGACATCGAACAAGGCATCGTTTCGCTTTCAAATGTCAAAGGAAAGGCTCGGTCAAGAACTCCTATAAATATGTCTCCAACTCCTGAACCATCCCCAAAGACGAAAAGAAAGATAGACCAATCCGTCATCGAACTATCCGACTCCGACCAGAGTCGCGTCTCTCCAATTCGACGGAGGTTGCAACCTCGAAATCGCACCTCAACCCCGGACGACCCGCCTGACGAGGACCACCAGTCTCATAGTTCAGCCCCGGAAAATCCACTTAATGAGGACCATGACCATGATATGTCTTGGTTGGTTGAAGATGATGAAGATAATCTCAACTTTGAAATTGTCGATTCCTCACCCATCCGTCCCACGCCCAAACCTGTTTTCAAACGAATACAGATTGGAGATGAGTCTATCGAAATATCACATCCTGTTTCCAGAGACATGTATGTGAATACATCTGATCCTCTCGAAGCGCCAGAGGAGGATTCCGTTCAATTTATTGAACCAAGTGCGAGCAGGGCGAGACCTGCCTATTGGCAGCAGGGTTCTAACAGGGATATCCCGCCCGGCTTGTTCTCTCCATCGAAGACGACCAACACTCGCCGGTTAATGCAGGCCAAAAAGATAATGTCTTCGCCATTAGTTCTCTCCAGCGGACCCACGTCTCCAACAGGGAATGAAGGCAGAACCACTATGCCTCCCCCCTGTTATCCCGAATCGTTTTCTGGAATCGCCCAAGATGCCGGAGCCGTCTTTTCCTGTGCGCCCTGTCGGGAATCACGCAAGGAGACGTCGTATCATATTCGATGAGCCTGAGTCCCCAGCTATGGAATCTTCGCCCCAACCTCAACGTCGTCTTAATCGTATCGAGTCCACACCAATTCAACTGAAATCCAAGACGAAAGGGAAAGAGAAGGGGGAAGTCAAGACGGCCAAAACCTACTATTCTAGGCCGGAATGCAAACACGTTGTTCGATGGTGAAGCAGCCCATTCTGGCGACGATGTCAGCGAGGGTGGCTCGAACAGCGAAGACGACCAAGAGAGCGAGTCGGATCGAATGTTCTTGAAAGACTCGCCAGCTACTCAGGTTTCCCAGTCTTACGACCAGAGTCAGATATATCGCCGGAGTCTGCTTACACAAGCTCCAAGAAACGGCGAAGGGCCATTGTTTGCTGATGGCCCTGTGCGCGCGAGACCATTCGGGAGAAACGATGGGCCACGGTTTCGCCAGTTATCTTCTAGCTCTCCGCCACCACCAGATGAGGAGCTGGATCAGTATCATCTAGGAAGCTTTGTCGTCGATGATGACGAAGAAATATCTTACGAGAACCCTTTTTAATTCATTTTTTGCTTCGGAGCTGTAAGATTCCTGCGCAATAGTTGTAACATTTGTAAACATTTCATATAATCACTATACCCGCTTCTCTCCTGGATACATTAAATCCTTGTTCTAGATCTACATGAATAAAGACTTTAGGGCCTGTTCGGCTGCACCATCTCGCGGATGGTAACTATACACGATCTCCATATTTAGTAACTCGCGACTTGATTAGATAATATCTGTGACTTTGAGTGACATTGAAATCAATATCTACACACGCTGTTGCAATGCCTCTCCAGCCTTGTAGGGGTCTCATATATCACCAAAGACTTGTGTTAAGCACTTTACTGTATAAGTCACTGTGCGTTCGAAGGAATTCCTTCGTGGATAAATGGTGTGAATAGTGAAGTTAAGAGAGAGGAAACAAATTATTCGTGAGATACGAATCTTTGTGGGTGCGGAGGGCTTTGGCGGCTGGTCGCGAGGGACCCAAACGTCGGGTCACGTGAACGACCGGAATCGCGAGAGGCGACGCGAATTGCACGCGATACAGCGGCCGAAAGCGAGGTGAGAAGGTTCTGGGCCGCCAAAGGCCTGAGCGCTTGGGAAACCAAGTGGGAAAACCGAATCGGAATCCAAGTGGCTGTACCGAATGGAGCGAAGCTCACAAACGGCACAATTGGAGACGAGACGGCGTCCCAGTTGGGAACCGACCCCAAACAGGGCAGAGCTCCGCTTGGTTGAAAGAGAGCACGAAGGAAGATGAGAGGGTGAACTTAATAACATAGTAAGTCCAAGAAAGATCAAGTTTATTTAGCAGTAGCGATCGAGCAGTAAGTAGCAACAGGAGCAGCATAAGGGATAAAAAATTGCAGTTAAGATATGCTAATAACGATATGTAAGAATATGCATGAGTCAAGCAGCGAGCAGGGCGATTCATCTAGTAGAGCTTGAAGCGGAAGATCTGGGAATGTTACAACGTATGCGAAATTGGTCAATGGAAGAGGATATAGCGTCCAAGTCTGATCTGGAGTAAGCGGAGGCAGTAAACATGGGAATGATTTCGGTCATACGGGCGCCAATATAGGAGAAATGCAAGAGAGGTCCAGCCGCCCGGTGGCTGCCACAACCTGGAAGAGAAAGGTCAGAACGAGAGAGAAAGAGAGAGAGAAAGGCAAAAACCTCAGGAGGAACGCCTGCAAGAAGGAGAGCGACTGCGCCGCCAATGCGAAAGGAGTGTCCCGAGATATGAGCCAGATCAGCGTCGTCCCAGATCTTGGAGACGAAATTTAGAAAGCAGGATCTGGTCATGTTAGACCAACAACCAGACGACTCGCGGAAGGCAAATAGAGAGACGTCAGGGCGGAGCCGGCATGATTAATACGAGTATGGTTGAAAAGAGCTTTAACAGGGCAGAGGTCGTTGTTACGAGCCGTAAGAATGACCTCTGCTCCGACTTCGTGTGTCGTCTTTGTCCAAGGGATATGAAAACTAGCTGAAACAAGAACACCGCCTGCTGAACGAAAGGAGACACGGCCTACGCCAGCAAGAACATTGTATGTGGGCTAGAAGGATGCGGGGATTTGACCGTTGTCTCGCCCAGACGCCTGCAGCCAAAAAAGGTGGACAGCGCACATGCCCAAATAGCGGCGTCGAATGATTTTGAGATATCGATATGACGTCGAAGTTCGCGAAGATGTTCGAGAGACGGGGGCACGAGGGGGGGCGTTTGAACGCTGATCCTGCCTTATTGGCAGACATGCGGGCCAATGTCAGCCATTCATGGTCGCCGTTCCATGGTGCATTCTTTTGAATGTGCCAGGAGCGAACGCCAGAGAGCCAAGAGCAAACGGTATTGCCCGAGACACGGCCGGAAGCCCAATCAACGAAAGCCATAAGGGTGATAACTGAAGCGGGCATGCGAGCCTCCTCGTCGAGACCTTTCTCGTCACAAAACTCGTTAAAGCGACGTATGCCAGCAGCGTAGGTGGATTTGGTGTTGTCCGAGAGGGTGTCGGACACCAAGGAGTAGGCCTTGTTGACAACGTCTTCGGGATGCGACTCCGCGAGGGACATTCGAGTGCGACGGTCATATGGCGAAGTCCAGGCAGATAATCTGTGAAGGGCGGGTACCGCTGGACGAAAAGGACTGCATGGAGATTCGGATGCGGTGACATTCGCGAGTTGGCAAAGGAGGGCGAGGACGATGAGCCGGAAGGATGGGTGGGGCGATAAGGAGGGGTGGCAAAGAAGAAGGAGATGAATGAAGCACTTCGGAAGGTAAGGGAGGGTGTGGAGCCGTGGGGAAGCAGAATTCGAAGAGCAGAACGTTTGTGATAAGCTATGATTAACCGTAACCCTACTAATAATAGAAGAGTGATGATTCAGTAAAGGGTGAAAGTCTTTGGAATGTAAGATTTTAGAGTCCAAGATGCTAGGAGACGTAGAATATTGAGAACAGAACTTGAGATTATAAGAAGAAGAGAGGGATACATGAGAGCTTTGTTGAGAGGGACGGGAAAAATTGGATAAAGAAGCTAAGAGAGAGGGAGAAGGGGGAGAAAAGCGGGAAAAAGGAGAAGATTCAGAGATATTAGGTGCGGGCACGAGACGCGGAAGGGATGGTAGGGAGGTACCAAGCCCACTCGTGGAGCACCGGCCTTCTCGAGGCCCATCACGATAAGAGGCAAAGATCATTTGGAAGGAAAAGGGGCTGGAGCTCGCATGGGAGCGTGAATTTGGTGTCGATCTTGGAATCCGAAGGACCGCTGACTCCCGCTGAGAGAGGGTCCGCCGGATTATCTTCCGAGGCAACGTGAGCGTAGTTCTGGGGAAATAAACGTTGAAGCGAGGACGGTATGACAACGACGAACAGAGTAATTGATATGAAAGTTGGAGCTTCTTCCTTTGGTGACGGGCGCCGATGGTGCCTTGGTTATCTGAGTGAATGAGCAAACGGGAGTTCGATATACCCATAGCTTCTAAGATGTAGACCGCGGAATTCTACCCGCGAAGAGTCTCTAACCAGCATATGTCCCTGCCGGGCTCCTTCCAGTCAGGAGCAAGCTCGAAGGCAGCCCATTTACCGTCTATGATGATCCCAATTCCCCAGGACGTGCTGGCGTCCACGAAGATACCCATGTCTTTCAAAGGACCACGAGGAATGAGCTGACGACAGACACCGGGAACTTCGAGTAGCAGACCACCAGCGCATGTCCGTGAGGACTGAGGGGGGATGGCGACGGGAATATTCATCACCTTTGAATGTGGTGGCAAAGTTCGAAAGGGATGGAAGATGGGAGCGGCCGAGGGGATAGACGAAGGATATATAGCAGAGCGAGCCGTGTATTTTCTCTACATCATTCAGCTGACACCGGAACGCTGTGAAGGTGTTCACGAAGCAGCGAGTACGGAGAGAAATTTAACGCGCTTCTTTTCAGGGAGCGACACGTTACGGTTGGCGAGGTCCCATGTGAGCCCGATGAAAGTGGTCTTGTTAGAGAAGCAAGTGTTGCCTTTGCTCGGGTGCCATGGAACGCGCACACTTTGGATCACGCTGAGCATAGAGTGCCAATTGTAATCATATCGAAAGCCCCCACGACGTAAGAGCCGAAGGGAGTGGGGAAACGGAAGATGTTGAGGTCGTCTTCGTATTTGAGGATAGGGGAGATGCCAGCAGCAATCCAGATATCTACCAGGCATTGGCGATCATACCGAATTGCTGCTCGCACAAGCAGCGCCGAAAGGGTGGGTATGATCGATATAAAAATCGTCGGTACCTAAACCTTGGACCACGAGCCAAGGCTTGTGGTCTGGAAGCACCGGACAAGTGCGATGGAATTTCTCAATATCGAGTGCATGCTTCGGTGCCCGGAGGAGCCAATGACACCTGAAAATGATGATGATAATGAGATAATGATAATGATAATGAGATTATATGAAGAGACAAAAGGCAAGAGAGCCTTGATATGAACGATGACAATCGTAGGATAGTAGGATAATGATGATAATGATGAGGGCCGTTGAGCATGATGGCTCAACCCACTGGGCGAAGTGGACAAGAATGCGGCGAGATGGAGTAGCCCGAGAAGAGAGATGATAGCACGTACAATATCCGTGACCCTCGCGGCACAATCAAAACGAGTGGGGAAGTCGGATTTGCTGATGAAAGAGTTCACCGAGGGAACACCTTTCATGGCTTTTTGAAAGATTAAGCGGCAGATGCGAATCTTGTCGGGCTCGCCGGGGCCTTGGGGTTGAACCGCAACAATGAGAGGGGAGGACTGGAATGGTCCTTGGAGGATCTGTTCGACGGCCTCCTTCGAGAAGGGGCCCGACATGCGGCCAGCAGAGACTTCCTCAAGTAGGTAGTCTGAGACTTCGTCTGGGTAGTCCAGACAGGAAGGGTGATTCTTCAATATGTGCGTTGAAGAAAGTGGAGGCATCGGACCGAGAGGAAAGCCGTGCTCCAAATTGTGGACCAGGAGAGGGTAAGAGGGCAATAAATCATGTTTGATGAGAAGGGAACGGAAGGCAGCTGCAGAGTAAGGAGTAATAATTCTAGCAAAAACGTCAGGTAAGATGTGAAGAGAGGGAGAGAAGGAGGGACGACGAGCGATGAACGCAGTGAAGTCCGGATAAGCCAGACGAGGGGGCCTAGCAATTGAAAGAAAATCGCTAAGCTCTCGGACGGCATGCAGATGAGAGGGGCGTGATGGGATTTGGAGCCGCAGAGGGAACAGATGTGGAGGCGGGTGGCGCCCGTGTCCGCATAAGGGGTATTGGCGCCCCTGAGATTGAAACCGATACAGATCTCCCTGTTGTCAGGGGAGATGAGTCTTCCATCGGTGAGCCGTGCCCACGCATTTTTCCCGTCAGGAATTTTGGCAGGAATTTTTTCCCTAGGGTGGCCAGCGAGGGTATGGCCGATCTCTGTGCATAAGAGGCAGATAGGAGGGATCGAGCTCCTACTGCCGTTGGGAAAAAGAGAACTAGAGGAAGAAGGAGCGCCTGCAGGACGACGAGAATTAAATCCAGAGAAAGGGGAGGAATTAGTGGATTTTGACATCCTAGCCATATGCTCACGCATTTGCGCCATCTCAACATTGAGTTTGGAGATGTCGGCTTGTGCGGATGTACGCTGTTTGTGCTCAATAACCGAATGGTTATAGGCCGCTTCGTAGTCCGAGATGAGATAGCGCTGATGATAAGTTCGTGTATCACGACGCATCTTGTGCTCCGCATGCATCCATGCGGGAAATAATTCGGCAGCGTCGGGGCGCGTATCAAAAAATCGGAAATGGGCAGACCAAATGTCTCCCCATTCCTTGTCAGCAGAACGTTGCAGTTGAAATTTATAATACTGATCTGCAGCTTGAAGATAAGAACCGAAGTCCATGGAGAGCTCTCCACCAAGCTTGGCAGAGAGTTTTTCAATGTCAAGAATATACATAGCTTTTGAATCCCCAGAACAGGAATTAACCTTCTTTGTGGGAAGACTAGCAAGCTCGTCGATGATGTAACGAAGGTTCTTTTGTGTGAAAAAGGAAAGAGGAATGGCGACAAGATTTTCGGTATCAAACATGATCTGTGGAAGAGTGAAAGAAGCTGGAGCTAAAGGGTCACGAAGAGTGAGCTGAGCGCCTTGCATACAACGGCGCTTAGCTACTCTGTCCTCCACAACAGAGACCGGGTCTTTAAGGGACTCGTCGTGTTTCCTTTTCAATTCCTTGGTACGCGCATCCTCAGCAGCGAGCCAAGAAATGATGTACCGCGGCATAAGATCAAAAGTTTATGAGCAATCGAGGGAATGCGAAGATTAGCCTCGTCTTCCTCCGTTAGAGATATGACGGAGGCCTGTGGGGAACCCGGATCTGGGAAATTGATAGGGTCGATCTGGTGGTCGGTGTCTTTGTCGACACGGGCCAGATTCTCGGCCTCTATCTTTTGTTACGAGAAAGTTTCAAAGAAAGTGGGAGAGCCCGAAGAATGTTACAGACATGTTCGGAAATATGAGTGCGGCGGGTCCACAGAGGGGGCATAGGCTCAGGAACGTCGTTCGGGCCTCATTAGTGGTATCGTCACCGGTAGAAGGGGGGAGTAGGTTCAGGCTGAGGGGGGAGGAGGCGTACCATTGGAATTGACATCGCCGGAGGTGTCGACCATGCTCTCGGAAACCTGTGAAAAGAAAAGAAGGAGATGGAGAAGATAAGGGATCAGACTGAATGGATGATGAAAGAGAGATTTTCAAGTAAAATGGAAATCAAAAAATTGAGAGATTGGGATATGAGCTTTGGAAAAGCGATATGAAAATCTCTGAGAGAGAGTTAGGAGGGCCGAGAGAGGTAGGGGATTCTAGCGGCCCAAAGGTATATATATTTATTGGATATAATACATGAAATTAGGGAAGCTACAGGGGCTGATGAAGATCATTAAACGTCAGGATGGACTCCTAACGAAGACGAGGTCTTAATGAAAATCCCGAAGTGGAATTCTTATTTCTCACTAGTTCCTTATCCGTAGATGAGTTTCGGCTGCGCCCTCATCGCCGGAACAACTATGACCATGCATTCATGGGGTCTGGAGTGTGACCTATTTCTAACACCTCTTCATGTCTTCAAGCCCTAGCTGCCTTGACTTTATTTTGGCCCAGGTCAAATCCAGCACATCACTATCAACTCTCCACAGCATTGAACCCAAAATGTTCAAAAATGTTCTTGATGAATGAGAGGCTTTTAGGAATTGGGGGAAAAAATAGTACAAGTTAAATTAGACACTTTTTGTATTTTTTAATGATTTATTTGAATTTTAAACCTTTTTGATTCACCCTTTACCAACTCTTCAACCATCTCTGTGACTGTGACATATTTAAAAACTCTTCACTTCAAGGGGTCTGTCACTCGTGACCAAAAGAGATGGTTATAATAAGTAGTTCAGTAGTATCTATTCTACAGAGTGTTACCTTCTCTGTGTCTCTCAATGCTGGCCAATGGTATTGGAAGGTTTTATCAGTCTTTGACCAGTGACTACACTCCCCAGAGAATTTGGATGGTATGGAGATGAAAAAGATCCAGAAAAAGCCAGAAATACAAGGTAACAAAGGATGAGACACGAAATCTGCACATTTCATTCATGCGGTCACAAATTGGTCACATTATCTAATCAAGTCGCGAGTTACTAAATATGGAGATCGTGTATAGTTACCATCCGCGAGATGGTGCAGCCGAACAGGCCCTTACCCATTGGCCACCAGGCCTTGAAAGAATATTCTCTTCTTCCTGATGGTGAAATTTACTTTGTGGCCTTGGGCACGCGTCTAACGTAGACATCCTTAATCTCGCCGTTAGCCTGAGTTTCGGGCTTGATAAAGCCAGCAGCCTTCTTCTCCTCGGCGAGCTGCCGCACAACGCTCAAAAAGTCGTCCACAGCCCCTTCGGATGTTTGAATATGAACCACAAGGCGCGATCCGCCAAGGAAGAGAGGTTCAGGAAGGGCTGATCCTCTGTCACCGATTTCATCATAAGTCACTCCAAGAGGAGATGGGTCGTAGAAGATCTATTGTAAATATGTTAGACCAACAAACAACTTGAGATGAAGGATCCCTACCATGCAAGTCTCGGCCCTACTCAAAATATTCGCTCCGATCTCTTCTAGTCCGCTTTCCAGCCGTTTCGCCAAAGCATGGACTCGAGGGAGTTGGGGAAAGTTGTTAGTCAAAGCATACGCAGCTGCACCTGCGAGGAAGCCTGTTTGGCGCATGCCTCCTCCGAAGAGCTTGCGGAACCATCGGGCCTTGGTGATGAATTCCTTTGTTCCGACTAGACACGATCCAAGAGGTGCGCCTGTATAAAAATACAAATTAACCAGAGAGGATCGTATGCTTTCGAGTAAAGGCTCGTACCGAGGCCTTTGCTGAAGCATAAACTCACGGAGTCAAATGGATCGCATAGTTCCTTCAGAGGAGTGGATGTTTCTGCAGCGACGTGCCAAATCCTCGCGCCATCAAGATGCATCTTCAGGCCCACGGAGTGAACATATTCTGAGATGGCAATGGCCTCTTCTTGGGGTATGATAGTCCCGTTAAGAGTGTTCTCTAATGCAACGACTTCTGTGGGAGCACTAGAATAGGATAGTAAGCACGGTGGATGTGATTGAATAATTTCGTAAGGCTTACAAATGAGTATCATTGCTTATAATGATATTATCCTTAACATCCTGGAGGGTAATGTGATGCTCTGAAAAGTGTTAATGTCTACATATACGCAAAGCCGGATCTTATCCTTACTGTTTGTAGGGACGACTGCAATAACGGCTGCTCCAGAATGGAAGGCAGCACCTCCGGCTTCATATCTGGCTGATTTAATCGACCAGTTTAGATGCGAAGGAGTTAAGCTTACTTGTAGATATGCGCGCGATGGTCACAAAGAACAGAATAGGGGGTTGCTTAAGATGGGTCCTCAGTGCGATTTGGTTCGACGCAGTCCCAGAAGCCACGAAGAGACCGGCTTCTTTGCCTGTTATCTTGGCGATGTGGGCTTCCAATGCCCTGTGAGATTACTGTCGTTAAATTCACGGAATAAACCTGATCAAAATGCTGAACGGACGCTGTGGATGGCTCGAAGTAGACATCATCGCCCAAAGTTGCAAGAGCAGCATAAGAATACATCTCCTCAGTCGGCACTGAATTCTGCACTCAGATACGAGTGCATGATTGAATAAAAATCTGAGCTCAACCTGTAACAGTGTCGGCTGCATAGCAAATATATTGGTCGTATGTCCCGATAAATAAAGTTGTTTATCGCTTACAAATGAACGTGCGTGCTATATCCTTGCGTTTGTTGGCATTTTCTAATGCATGGGTCTTGGATACAACGTCAAATTTAAGCTGATCCGCGATAGAGGAGAAGGTAGAGGTCGACATGGCCTTTCTTGAGCTGATGAAGATTCTTGGTAATGTCAAGATGCGTAAGGAAAGCGTAAGCCGATAGGTCATGAGAAACCCCTTCTCAAAAGGAGCCACGGTTGAAAGTTGCACATTGTTTCTCTCGAAAAGCAAATTCGAGTGAGAGATGGCGGCATTGTCGTCCCGCCGGTACCGGATTGGAAGTGATCATATTATGTAAGTAAGCAAACTTTGACGGGTCTGCGGAGAGACTGACCAGATTTCAACCCATTTGCTTGTTGTTTTTCTCGTTTGGTTCTCGGCCCTAATATTCCTTGTATCTCAATACCCCTTCTTCTATTCAATAACCATGGGAAACGTAAGTCGATCACAATAAGATAACATTCGTTGGTCAGGCTGATCATCGTCTTGTGTTTAAAGGGAGCTAAAGCTGCACAAAAGCGTGAGCGCAATGCGGACAAGTCTGGCGCCAAAGGCTCCAAGAGTCAGGCCAAAGTCAACGAGGCTGCTAAATCCATCATCTGCAGTGTCTGCAGGCAAAACTTTGTGAGTGCCTTTCGTTTTTTCGCCCTCGTGACACTGACGCATTAAACCACCATAGTTGATCACCACCCGCGCACCTGCGTAAGTCTCCTTGTAAATACCAAGTCTTCGATATAAACTCTGACGTCTCTCACTCGGTCCTTTCCCCTTGACATCCATACCGCTCCTCACAGACTCGAGGAACACTCGGCTAACAAGCACTCAAAAACGATGACAGAATGCTTCCCCACTTTCGGAAAGTAAACAATTTCATTATATGAAGGATGGAGGTTTTTCGGAGGTTCTTCTGATTGTTTATGTCATATCCATTATATCGTCTACAGCAAGAGTGATACTTTTGTCGACGGTTATTAGTTTAGAGAGGCGTTCGTGGATGCGCCGAATGTATATGCTCGCATGAGAGCTATCGTCCGCCTGCAAGACTATACAGGAGTGAATCCGCCAGCTGCGTTGGCAGCACCGCGACTTTGAAGTTTCTCTCCGACCTTCTTCTGGACGTCGTTGAATTTGGCGACGCATCGGTCGATGCACGCGCTTTCTCCCTTGTTCAAGTCAGGTTCGGCGTATCGCGCGCTAATGCACTTTGAGTGACATGACCTATAGATAATTATTAGTGAAGTCAAAGTATGGTATGCCCTTTCTACTGACTGGACCATTCGGTTGAAGAAATCCGTCACTGTGTCAAGCCTAAGAACGAAGTAAGGCTCGGAGTTTGAGCGACGGAAGAAACAGGACAGCTCACTCAGTGACAGCCATTTCAATCTTGTCGGTATTGACTCCTCCACCGCCGGACATTGGGGCATTGCCTCTGAGGAAAGACATAGTTGAGAACGAATATAAGGTAGAGACAAAGAAGTGAGCACCGCGCGACACCAAAGTGTTTCCGTCGACCGGTCACGTTTTTTGATCAAGCTCATAGCCGAAAAAAAGTTTTAGACTGTGTCAATCCATATACTGACGCGCAGAGCCTCGCTCAGTGCTCACTCATATCATTTCATTTCAAAATACAAAATCATACATGGATAAGAAAAGAGAGTCTACCACACTCTCCCTCCATCGTTGTCGTTTCGTCGACTATGCTCCCTCTGCCATAACTGCTTTGGCCTACCCTCCCCTGCCTTTACCATCGGTCAAAGGCAAGAAAAAGACCACTGCTGGGAAGCAACCACTTCGATTCGGTCTTCTCGCAGTCGGACATGCGAATGGAAACATCGATATATGCGAATGGCAGGGTGCAGAGCGAGAGGCACAGTGCTCGCAGGCTTGGGTGGTGCGAAAAGTGCGTAATCTATGCCGAATATTCCTTTTCACAACACTTACACATCAAATTAACATTTGTAGACACTCCCTGGCCCTTACCCATCAAAGGTAGACTCTTTGGCGTATGTTATTCGATACCCAGACGATGTGGGACCCGATGATGTCCCTGTGCAATCCGATCTTCGTCTATTCAGCTCGGGCGGAGGAAGTGAACTAATAGAATGGGATTTAGAAAGAGGATGTATACGCGTGAGCCTTCCAATACAACATTCCTGTGTATATGCGCGTTAACCGATTTTGCGAACGCAGAGAACCATTAACTCTCAGGGTGGATCTATATGGTCCATCGCCGCCAACCCTTCCTCCTCTTCTCTCGCACTCGGGTGCGAAGACGGCACAGTTCGTATTCTCTCAATAGCGAACGATACTTTGACCCACTCGCGTCGCTTCGATAGAGTGAAGTGCCGGATGTTAAGCATCGCTTGGGGACCTCCCATACCCCGACAACCGCAGGCCAAGAAAACGCAGGATTCTTCTGCTGATTCGAGCAGCGATGATGATGATGAGGAAGAGGAATGGACCGACTCTTGGTTAATCACTGGAGGTTCGGATAGCAGCCTCCGGAAATGGGATATTGCAAGCGGTAGAGTGATCGAGAGAATGGGAGTCGATAAAGTACGAGGAGAACGCACATTAGTTTGGACAGTTGGAGTCCTTGGGTATGTTCTCCTCATTCGCAAACTTAATGACATTCTAAATGACTATTTGCAGAGATGGTACTATAATTTCTGGCGATTCGTTAGGAATGGTCAAATTCTGGGATTCAAGGACCTGTACCCAACTTTACTCTTTCAAAGCCCATGGTGCGGACGTCCTATGTATGGTCATCAGTCCTGTAAGTCATTCGACCTTGTATCGAAACTACCATTAACCAGGTTCTCTCTAATTAGGAAGGAAGGGCTATCTACACAGCAGGTGTTGATCAAAAAACTGTTCAATTCTCTCTCGTTAAAACATCCAGTACTGAAAGCGGTCCCTCTGCGAGTCGGTGGACACAAACATGTTCCCGTCGCATGCATTCGCACGACGTGCGAGCCTTGGCCATCTGGCCACCATACACCCCTACCCGCCCCATACAAAAGACAATTTGCGATCGATATAGCTCCCATTCTCGCCTCTGGAGGACTCGATATGTCTGTCGTACTCACCCCCGCTGCGTTGCCTACGAGCACCGTTGTCAAGATCACGAATCCGCTGAATACGAGCACGGAATCTACCTTTGAAGATTCGTACCACCGTAAGTTGGCTTTTGTCGCGAGAGGCATTGTGCGCGTCGCCCGAAGTGCTCGTTTGGTGTCGTGTGCGCGGGAGGCTGGGCTTAGCATGTGGAGAATTCACAAAAACAGAAGGCGAGGCAGGTGCTCGGCAGATGCAGACGGAACCAACTCTCGATCCCCTGGAAACCGAACCTTTTGCTGGTGGATGGGAAAAAGTGCTCGAGATGGACCTTAATGTCAACACAAATATAACCACCCACGAAATCTCGGACGACGGTAAATGGCTCGTCGTTTCGGATTTATATGAGAGCAAGCTCTTCTCTCTTAGCACAGATGTGAGTGTTCAATTTAAATGCGAGTTACCGATGTTCACCTTACCTAACTTAATCTACAGGACACCGGTGAAATTTACCTTAAACGGATAAAAGACTTTTCGTCTATCCTTCAAGCACACATTCCCGCATCTTCTAGTCATTCCGCGTCTACTGGTGCCAGCGCCTTCCAATTCACCCCGATTCAACGAAGCTCGTCATGTCAACCGCCCTCTCCTCGTACGTCCTCATCATCAACCTAACGGGAGATAAGCCGCGTGTCATGCGCCGCTTCGATCAACATCGGATGCAGGACTCTATCGTGCACGACAGAGTTGTGAAAGGGAGGGCACTAGCTCTTGATAATGCTGGCACAGAGCGCGTCAACGGACACGTCCATGTCAACGGCGACGTGAGTATGGATGTGGACATGGCTGAACCTGACGCAGAGTCGCCCGCTCCTGCTGAAAACGAAAACGCGGAAAGCGAATCGTCTGAGGATGAAGAGGATGACGAGGACGTTAGCTCGACTGCTGCTATTGTCAGCGTCGATCGGATAGCCGTGAGTACTGACGGCCAATGGCTCGCCACATCCAACAACCGGGCCAGAACGCACATCTTCAACCTCGATTTGATATCCGTGAGTTTTCTGTCCTGTCATCCATTCACGATTTCTCGGCGATGTATCTAATACCCTCCCTCAAATTAGCACCACTGCGTCCTCCCAACCTTCCCACGTGCCGCGCAAGCGCTCGCGTTCGACCCTATGCACCCCTCAGTGCTCCTCCTCGCGTTCCCCTGACAACACCATCCAGATATTCGACGTCGAGACTCGGCAATTCCCCATCTGGGGCAAAGAGCTTGCCGCAAGCCTGCCCAAACGATTCACATACGCACACGACCCAGTGCTGGGCGTCGCCTTCGACCCCGCCGTCTCATCCAGCTCCGGCACGGATGACCAGGGCAAGACGCGATACGTGCTCTTCTGGGGCGCGACGTGGATGTTCAAAGTGAGTCTGGACACCACCGTGCGCTCGGGCGCGAAAAAGAGGCGTCGCGAGATGGCACCGGTGCCTGGTGCAGACGAGGACAGGCAGTGGAGAGACTATAAAATGATCACGCAGTACCGCCCTATGCTGTGCTGCGATTTCCTGACGAAGGATGAGCTGGTGGTGGTCGAGCGGCCGCTTGTAGATGTTTTGTTGACACTACCGCCTGCGTACTTCAAGCACAAGTACGGCGCGTCGTGATTATTATTGTAGACACAAGTACTACTGTATTTCGCGTGTCTGACGTTGCCTGAATCTTACGATTTACGTAAATGCTTCACCCTTGCATCGCGCTATGTTATCTGAGAACTGAATGTTGAAAAGGGGTTATACTAGGAATTTGGCCAAAGGTCCAATCCTACTGTAACTTTAGTCGTCTAGAAGATGGAAGAAGAATTGGATACAACTAATTAAGAAAATGATGTGATGGAGGGATTGGAATGAGGAAATGAAAATAAACAGATAAAATGATGCTGGTGTCTAAAGCTACATGATGATGTCATAACAACAGACTAATGGGAATGCAGGATACGCGTAAATGACCGTAACATGAAGGGAAAGATGCTGAAAAGAGAAATCCTGGCAATGAAGCTGAATGTCGATTCCAGGGTGAAGATTAATTTTGTTCTTATGGGAGTGTTGAAGGGTGTTTGCTTTATGAATCCAGCACCTTTTGGCGCCGGTCTGCAAGCTCGTTGTCCTGTCGTTTGTCTTCTCTGCACGGCAATCAATATTTGATTTGATCAAGGGATCAAAGAAGGTATGACGTACTCGGAATTTAGGATGGAAAGATACAATGTCCAGAAGACTCCACATGCCTGCGAAAATGGAACACGATATGGGAGAGGCATGTATCGGAAATTGATAAGCTGAAAATACGGATGGACATGGTTAGGAGAACTGTCAGCGGTATCAAGTATGCTTATCGTTTACCTGAGCTAGAGGCCATACTCTCCAGTTGGCTATGAGGGCGGTCCCATAGAGGTCTTTGAACCTGTCGCCTATCTGGCGAGGACTACGAGCTTCCATAATGCCCATTGAGGTTAGGAATAGGCCGAGCTGCGATCGCGTGGTCAGCCAGTCTGTCGCTATAAATGAGATTGTGTTGGAAGACGATAACATACGCCTAAGGGGGCCCTGTACGAAAGAGGAGATAACTTAGCAACGTGCAAAAGACTGAAGGATGGGAGCTACATACATGAAAAGTTGATCGGCTGCAACACGCTTGCCTAAAGCTTTGAGGGATACCTTATTGGTACCTTTGATAGCCCGCAATGGGAAGCGCCTTTCGAGAAAGATATTCCACCGACCCATGAACGGACCTGCATTGTGAATTTATCAGCTCAAATGGAAACACAGATGAAAAGTAGGCCAAAGACACACTTATCATAACACCATAGGCGAAGAAACGAGCAGTTCGAGTAACATCATATCGTGGAACCTCCTCGTGCTCTCCTTTACCAACCTATCATAAAGATCGAGATGCATCAGGCGCTATCCACGAGGTACAACATTTTGCTTGACATGAGACTCACCGTTCGCTGTGCGACTTGGGCCACAACGTCTCCAAGAGCATTCAGACACCCACCCGTGACTGCGAGAGTGGAGTAGGGATGAGAGTCGAAAGAGTGCATATAAGCGCGTGCTATTGTTACGGCTGCCATTTCTTATGAGCAGCGGGGGGTTTAAAGTCTTGTGAATTAAGATGAGTGAGGATTTTGCGAGACAATGATAAAATACGAAATGCAATGCAAAGTTGTGTAGGAAAGGAGAAACTGAGAATTTTGGGAATTGTGTGGATTGGGGTCAAAAGAAGGTGGAATTTAATAGGTCAGAGAATGAAGTGCGTACCCTTGGAGAATATTTAGGTCATTCGGAGTAGAGGAGGAGACGTCTCCACAACTTTGTCAACGTGCTTTTCGATTCATTTCGATGGAGATCTGCCGAAGCCAAGACCGGTGGCATCTAACTTTAAATCTGCACGTGATGGGCGCGTTCGTACTAATTATAGTCTTCCACGCCGCACGCGCTAGAAAATATTGTCAGCCTCACACCAGTCATCCTCCAGGTCAGCCACCAGTTAGAACAGTACAAAACGCCCTCAGAGGGGTAATAATTATTCATTACTTTCTTTTCACACTACACATTGTACATTCTATTTTTTCATCACATCACTAATCGGGCACCGTATCGGTATTACACAACACCTTATTCACCACTTACTCACTTCACATTCGCCCATTACTATCACCACTACTATGCCTTCTTACACAAAAGCTGCCGCACTCATTCTTTTCGCATCATATCACCTCGCCATTGCCGCTCCTGTCCCAGATGACAGCAATCAGGTCGGCAACGCCTACACCGGCACCGGAGGCAACGCATCAGGGGGCGACGTTCTCAACAGCAGCGCCGCGAAGGGTCTCTTGGACGAGGGTCTCATCAAACTCTTTTCTGGTTTGTCTTTCCATAGTAAATGGCAGAGACAGCATGGCTCACGACTTGGAACCGCAGGCAACGGGGGCAATGGAAGGCATGCTAACTCGGGCGCGTCCTCTGCCGTCATACCTTCTACTCTGCAGGTCGGAGGCAACAATACCATGGACAGAAGCACTTCCAGTGGAAGTACTGCCAATAGCGTGGGCAACGCATACAGTGGTAGCGCAGGTATCGCTAAAGGGGGGAGATACAGTAGCAAGTGGAGGCCTTCTCGCACTATTCTCAGGCACGTTGCATCAACCATTAACTTTGCAGGGCAGAGGCTTACTAGACTTTCAACTACAGACAATGGAGGATCCGGCGGTGATGCACGCAGTGGATCTTCTGGAAATCCAAGTACTATTATTAAAAAATTGGGGCCTTCAGGAAAGTCGAGGATAATGAGGGTTATCCGCAGGAGGCTGGACTGAGTCTCCCTTTCGCAGTGGCGGTTCTGCCTCTGGACAAGAAAGGGCAAACCTAATCGTAATAATCACCATCAGCAAAGGGCAGGTACCTGTAATTAGTCACCATTGTATATTAATCATTATAATTTGCATCTTAATTTCTGTGCAGCACAATAGTAATCAGAGATGAAAAGACTGCAGTTACTTACGCGAATTATAGAAGGCGTAATTTTCCTGTGACCTCATTTATAATCCCTACAGGCCCTGGACCTATGGCCAGAACGCTACGCACATTTTCCCTTTCTCGCTATATAAGCAAATGCTGTTGGAAGGAAGATAGAAGGAAGCAATAGATACACGCACGGATCTGTCACCGATCGCGCACATAGATTCAAACTCTTCGCAATGGCCTCCAATTCCAGCAGTTCGTCCTCTGATTTGGCTTTGAGAGCGATTTTGGCTTGTCTGCAGGTTGTAGCCCTGTCAGATTTTATTGCAAGCATGAATGGTATCGTAGTACTTACCCTAATACTTCCCATTGATATACAAGCTACGGAATGAAGCAAGGCTTCAGATCATAGTAAACGTTAGAGTGATGTGTACATACATATGAGTTCTTCTTGTTGAGGGCTTTGTAGCATGCTAATGTGGCTTGACTGTAAAAGAAATGAATTGTTTCTCAAGCCTCATCTTATCAAAAGGAAATTCTTACCAGCATCTATCGAAAGGCGCGACAAAGGTTAACGAACTTCACGAACGTAATATATCCAAATGTCAACTCAACTGGGCAGCGATACTCCCGGGGCTCAACTTCAGATCTGTACGAATGACTAAAACCTATACACAAATCAGTATTAGAAGCAGATTGGCTCGGAAACACACCAATTTGCAGGGTTCCATCCATCCAAGGGGGGACAGCCTTCAGGTCTCCATCAGATATGGCTTGATCATCAGCTTCTTCCTCTTCTTCAATTTGCGGGGGTATTTCTGTCTCTTGTTTCTGAACACTAGGAGTTGATTCCGAAATTGGTGTGTCGCGTGTTGTTAACGCGCCAAGTTGGTATCCTACACCAATGGAGGCGAGGGATAGAGCGAGACCGAGGACAACTGCAGACTCAAATCAGTTATGGTACAGAGAAATCAAACGGTCTACTTGCTCTGATACGCTAAAGAACTTGAGGAAGGCATGGCATAAGGAAGAGGTTCCTAGCCCGATCAAGAACAATATCATAAACAGCTCGGCAACCCCCGAATGGAATTTTCTGTCTTCAGCATCATTTCTTATTCCTCTTCAACGACGATATTTCTCTCTTTCTGGATACCCATAGATTGTCCTTCATCCATACTATATTTAAAAGACACCAAAATGTCACCCGTCAAATCTGGCTCTAGCTCTACGAGCTCGGGACTGAGCAAAAGAAAAGCAAGCAAAAGCTCAAGAACCAAGAGGAATCCGCGAACGAACCTACTACTTCTGCATCTTGCTTCTACTTTTGCGTCTACCTCTGCTTCCGCTGCATTTATCTCTACCTCCGCCTCTGAATCCGCTGAAGAGCCCAAAAATTCAACTCCAAATCAAAAGCTACCCCCGAACAGGCAGAATCTGAATCGACTTCCAAGCCTGCCCGAGTCCCATTCTCAACACTTGATCTCTCCGCCCCCACTACTCGTGCGCTCGCAGAGATGGGAATGACTACAATGACTACCGTGCAAGCCAAATCCATTCCCGTACTACTCGCAGGTAAAGACGTGCTCGGCGCTGCTCGCACAGGGTCTGGCAAGACTCTCGCCTTCCTCATTCCCGCCGTCGAGCTCCTCCACCGCCTCAAGTTCAAGCCTATGAACGGCACGGGTATCATCATCATTACCCCCACGAGAGAATTGGCTCTCCAGATCTTCGGTGTTGCTAGGGATTTGATGAAGTACCATTCGCAGACGTTTGGAATCGTTATTGGCGGTGCAAATCGAAGAGCGGAGGAGGAGAAGTTGGTCAAGGGAGTCAATCTGCTTGTCGCTACACCTGGGCGACTTTGGGATCATTTGAGGGTAAGTGCGTTTTCAGTGTTCATTTTTCAACCATGCTTATGGCCTTGATTCCGTGCAGGATACAAAAGGATTTGTGAGAAGAAATATCAAAGCTCTAATCATCGACGAAGCCGATCGGATATTGGAAATTGGTTTCGAGCAACAGATGAAGGATATCATTGCTATGCTTCCCAAAGGTCCGTTTTATCTTTGTGAAACTAACGGACTTTTACTTATTTTTCTTTCACCACAGATGAACGCCAATCCATGCTGTTCTCGGCCACACAAACCACAAAAGTGACGGATCTTGCTCGGATATCACTGCGACCTGGTCCTGTCCACATCGACGTCGATAAAGAGGAAGCCACGAGCACAGTGGCCACTCTTTCGCAAGGCTATGTCGTCTGCCCATCTGAACGCCGCTTCCTCCTCCTCTTCACCTTCCTCAAAAGAACCTCAAGAAGAAAGTCATTGTCTTTTTCTCCAGTTGCAATTCCGTGAAGTACCACTCAGAGTTGCTTAATTATATCGATGTTCCAGTGTTGGATCTTCATGTATGTTTTTTTATTTTAATAATTCAATTGGAAAATATAACAAGGATATGATAGGGCAAACAAAAACAACAAAAACGAACCAACACCTTTTTCGAGTTTATTAACGCAGAGTCTGGAATCTTGCTATGTACTGACGTTGCTGCCCGTGGACTGGACATCCCTCGCGTGGATTACATTGTGCAATATGACCCTCCTGATGATCCCCGTGATTACATCCACAGAGTAGGACGAACGGCCAGAGCCGGCAAAGTGGGAAAGAGTTTATTGTTTCTCTTGGAGAGCGAGCTTGGGTTCTTGAGATACCTCAAGGAAGCTAAAGTTCCTCTGAACGAGTTTGTCTTTCCAGCAGACCGAATTGAGAATGTACAGGCTCAAGTAAGTTCTCTTGCAATGGGCGAGGAAATCGTCAAAATTAAACTCTTTTTGTTTGCAGTTGGAGAATCTTCTTGCAAAGAACTACAATCTTTATAGGTCAGCGACGAGTGGGTACCGGGCATACTTGCAGTCGTATGCGTCGTATTCGCTGAAGAAGATCTTTGACGTGAACGCGTTGGACTTGACCAAGATCGCCAAAGCGTTCGGTTTCAAAGTGCCTCCTCGTGTCAACCTTGCCATCGGACCTGGAGAGGGCTAGTCTGCGCGAGCGGGCGAGAAGAGACGCCGTGATGAAGACAGTGCAGTGTCAGATGAAGAAGTGTCCGAGACAGAGGAAAGTCCCAAGAAGCTGAAGGGGAGTGGACAGGTTGGAGATGGGTCAGTGCGCGGCCCAATGCGAGTGAAAGAGAAGTTAAAACGCAGCGAGACGCTAGGAAAGAAGGTTGTCGAAAAAGATATGTTCAGAAAGGGCAAGGAGATGAAGAAATTGGGCACGAATTGGAGTAGATAGAATTGTTTTGTTTTCATACCTGAACAACGACAATGGAGCTGTGACGTTTTGCACACGTGACGAGGGTGACGCCACGTTTAATTTGGTTGGAAAACTCACCCTTTCATCCTTTGTACCGTGGTCCTCGACACTGTTTCCCCCGGTTCTCAAATTTTTATTTACAACCTTGAATTGTACAGTCGTCTTCTTGACATTTTTCTGGCCGTTCAAATGGCAACTACTCAGGTACTTCTTTGAGGTTTTGGTCTTGTTCAAGACAGGCAATCTCATTCCGGTCCATAGCACTATCTCTGGGCTTCGGGCCATTTCTTGCTCCTCATATCCTCTTTGCGATATATTCTCGCATGGGCTACCTTAAAAACAGTTTCTACTGTCTGGTACAAAGGTCAGCACCCTCCACAGTTCTCATCTGTTCGCAGCCGAATTAACCCGCTGACCTCTTGTTCCGCGTTGTTTGCAGCCAGCTTCACCGGCGCGTTGATCAGTTACGCCATCGTATGCCAGTGCGTTCACATATTTTTTACTGTGCGACAATGGATGCTGATTGCTTTCCTTGCTTCTAGAAAATCACTGGGGGTATGTCGAACATTTTCCTTGCGTGCAACCCGTGTCATATGTGCTGCCTATAACATGACGTAACACACGTTTTTCTTACAGACCCCTCAACCTAATCTTGCGTACTTGCGCAAAGCTATGCTCGATGAGGTTTGTTGCATTTGTAATTTATCATTCTGTTCTATGATGACTGACATTATTTAGAACGTCCAATACTTTTGCTCGCCTTCTTTTGGTGGTCCTCGAGACCGGTTG
>JAJIRX010000050.1:0-17588 GCA_023853785.1 Psilocybe azurescens | reverse complement strand
GGACTCCTGCTCCTCAACAATCATCGAAGAGAGCAAAGGTGAGAAATTCCTCTGATTGGCACACCTTGTCGCCATTAGCTAAACGTTATGTCAGACCCTCACAAAGGTTTGTAAAGGGTCAAGTAATAGTCTACTTCTCGTACTTCCACTGATGCTGCAGAAGAGAATACATTACCCTCTTCGAGGATGGGATCGGTCTTTTCCAAGCGTCAGACTAGCCCAGCGACATCTTTTTCTCGCCTGTTACTATCGCAGGACGATGAACAACCGTTGAGGGACATCACAGAACAGGAAGCAAGTAGGCAGAACCAACGAGATCTGACGAAGAAGGCAAAAGAACACGACTGCTTTTAGATGCGCGCACAGAGTTGACGGATGATGAGTTAAAGGTTCTTCGCATTTTTTTCGTTTCTTCCAAGCCACTATCTGACAAATAAAAAGATTGCCAGAACTAAATACTTAGAGTCGCAACAGCGTCTTAGGCGTGAGATGTTGAGCAAGAAATTCGAAAAAGACAGCAGTAGATTCATAGAGAAGCTTATCTGGAGCGTTCCTAAGGGGAAGTCAGTCATACCCTTCACCTCTTTGTACCGAGATGCCACTAAATGTGTAAACATCTCAGTTCAGGAACAAGGTTTAAGGAATTTCTGGCAAGAGAATTTTCAAGTGCAAGTTGAAGCAAGATCCGGGGTGTTGCGTATTCACCAGGAAGCTCGTTCGTTCAATGATTTAGGTTTCCAACGCAATTTTCCGAACTGATAATGAATGCCAGATGAACCTCCGGTCAAGAGGAGAAAGATGGCCATACCGCCCGTCATTGAAGAAGAACCTCGGGGTGAGCCGCACAATGATGAACTAGTACAACAAGAGGTGGATTGGGGCATGGATTGGGGCATAGGTAGGTCATCTTCTATTGCGCTGCTCGGTTACACTCCACCCAAAATTCGTACAATTAGGGAATGACGTTGATATGGCTGTGGCTGTTGATGATGTAGGTGGGAATAGACATTCATCTGAGGTAAAAGCTTCTCAAGTTCTTGTCAATGATGACGGCCCAATTCATCATTTTTAGGAACCGGGTCAAGCGCGTCGTATTTCTCGATCGGCATCTATCCTTGGAGCAAGCAACCTCGCGTTCGATCTTGGACCTCGAGGCTCCGGCCATGGTTCGCAGCGAAGTTCGCTCTTTCCTTGGGACAATGCTGGTCCAAGCTCCTCCAGCGGAAACGTCCTGTTCGCACAACCAGAAGTCGAACGTGTCGATGTACGACTGCGAAGTAGTTCGATAAGCCGTCGCGATAGCCCTCTCGCCGGTGGTCCCAGCCGCAGAGGAAGTATAACAGGTTCGAATGTCTTAATATCACCCGGAATGGGTGGACGGGCGTCGCAGATTTTAGGGGACGAATTTGCTTTCGAAGGTATGTTATATCGATTCCGTGCTTCTAGTGCACTTTAATATTGACGTGCATCGCTTTAGTGGAAGAAACGGTCGCCCCAGAGGAAACACAACAAGACACGCGGAAGTCAGAAGTCAACCTTGTTACTCTAGAAAGAAATTCCTTTAATTTCCTGGAGTGATTCTGCCTCTATGTAAATGTGGCATATATGACTGAATATATCGAATGCTTGACAGATACGCGAAGATGCAGTATCAAACTTTGTCGCAGCCGGACGGACGACTCGAATTTGAGACTGTCGCCCCTAAATCAACAAGTACCACTCATGTAGCCGCTGCTGCCTTTTATCATTGCCTAGGTCAGTCAATCAAATTTGGACGCTTTGCGTAGACTGACAAAATTTGAACATCAAGTTCTTGCTACCAAAAATCTTGTTAGCCTACAGCAGCCGGACCCTTACGGCGCGATCATCATCGACATCGTTTGAATTCGAATACGTACGAATCGCACACAGAATGACTCCGAGCAATTGTGATATGCAAAAGAATCGACAACGACAGTATCTGTGCACGCTGTAGCTTTGCTGTACTAGATTAAAATACTCTCCATTTTGACAGGAAGAAGTCAAAGATGACACTCACAGTTATGGACAAGATTTACAGTCCGTGAGTGTCGCCCATTCGAGGTAATTAGAAGGAAACCTCGAACTGTAAGAATTTTGTATGGGTCCGAGACTCGAGTGCCGTAGTGAAATTCTGCGCCGAGACGCCTTGACATCATACATTTTAGTTGAATTTTCCATTTGTCCTGGAGCTTCTGAGTGTGCTCGAGTATTTGTTGACTGAAATGTGAGTCAAGGTGGAAACCAGAGCAAAACCAGAGTGCCCAAGGTTGATAGCAGATGATTTTACTTGGGTTTGGATGAATTGAAGTGGTGAATCGGGAATTGGGCGCCTGGGTCCTAACCAATCAAATGCAGCCCGAAAGAACTCGGAAACAAGAATTACCTTTTATTGCCTTCTGGTGCCATTACTTATTTTTGCAGCGGATATCATATTGCCCCTATATAAGCTACCCTCTCTTTTGTCAATCTGTTTCGCTTCTCGTCCAGAATACCGCGCCTCGCTGCGCAGATCCGTCCAACACACCAATTCAATACCCCGTCTTTATACCGCAATATGTCTGAGTCGCGCGCCGTGATCGCTGCCAAAGCTGCTCTTGCGAGCATTGATCTCTCCACCTATGACCCAGAGCAGTCAAGGCTCATGGACGAGAGATGTATTCTCGTCGACGAGCAGGATAATGCTATTGGCGCCGTGGACAAGAAGACCTGTGAGTCGGTTCTCTGCATAGTCTTCCGTTCGTGACTGTTCATCAAGGAGCACTGGTCATTCATAGGTCACTTGATGGAGAATATCAACAAGGGCCTGCTCCACCGAGCATTCTCTGCGTTCGTATTCAGACCCTCTGACGGGAAACTTTTGCTCCAGCAGAGAGCGACTGAGAAGATCACATTCCCAGACATGTGGACCAACACATGCTGCTCGCACCCCTTGATGACTTCGAAGCCGAGAAAGTAGAGAAAGATCAACTCGGCGTCCGCGTAGCCGCCTCACGAAAGCTGGAGCACGAACTCGGGATTCCACCTAGCCAGACACCTGTGGACCAATTCCAATACCTTACCCGCATCCACTATCTTGCTCCTTCGGATGGCATGTGGGAGAGCATGAAGGCTAGTCATCATTGTTCGTCCTTCTCTGGCTTCCAAACTCATTAGGTATTCGACATACAGTTGATTATATCTTGTTCTTCACTGGTGATGTAACCGTGACTCCCAATCCCAACGAAATTCGGGACCACAAATATGTTAGCAAAGAGGAACTGCAGGCTATGTTTGAGGATCCGAGTACGTTCTCTTCTGCGGCCACTTAAAGAAATATGTATATAATTCTCAAACCCGACTGATAGGCAACAGCTTTACCCCTTGGTTCAAGCTGATCGCACGTGACTTCCCTCTTCGGATGGTGGGACGAGCTCTACAAGCGCACAGATTCTCAGGGCAAGGTTGTGGCTCAAAACCTCGCTGGTATCGCAGACGGATCCAAGGTCATCGCAATGACATAGAAATCCTGGAAACATAAACCATGATGCGCGACTGTACGAACTAGAAGTAGATATATATACAAGGCAGAGAGCTGCCGCAACTTTGGGTCATATAATGCGTGTAGGTATCATCTAGAAGACATATAACAATACCGTATACCATTCACATATCATGGAAATACGGCAGAAAAGAAAGAATCGAGATAAGCATAACATAAGTACAATAGGATCAGAATCGTCAATTTTGCTGGCTGGGATGGATCGATTTGAAAATCAAAAGTTCCCTAGAATATCGAATACCTAAAGCATTCCTTCGGCCAAGAGGTAATGTTGCATCAAGTTGAAACCCTAGATTGCTGAGTATCTTCAAAAGTTCTACGAAAATGGTAGTGGCATCTACTTCAGGGCCTGGAGGGAGCGTTTCAAGGTGATGTCAGACCGCGGCCCACATGAGATGAGCATTACCACACACCCTTGACCAACTTTTCGTTTGACTTCCAAGACACGAGTATTTTCTTCCACAATATTGTCGGATACATGATTGAAGGGGAGAGCAGACCGCAACTGTGCTCCGATAGAGATGTCGACTGGATTGGGCGGCTCAACAAAGGTGACCTTTCGGCCGTCTTGGGAGAAAAAGGCAATGAAGAACACAGCGTTAGCAGGTTTAGTGACCTGAAAGATGAGTCGGGGCGTCTGTAGAATCACGGCGTGTCAATAATGAACCTTGATAAAGTATAGCATATGGGCTTACCGGGGTCGCAATGTTGACTGCAGTCTGAAACGAGTAACCCTAGATATCAAATTTAGTTAATGAAGAACAACTAAGCGATCTCACACTCACCCGCTGTTCAAAAAGGGTGAACAACGAAGTAATAAGCTTGTAAGATCTAGAGACCATATATATAAATAAGATCCATGTATGATCGGCATTCCGTTATATCGCTTACTGTTGGACATTCGCACCATTCAAATCCCATGGTGTGCCTCGAAACTTGACGACACAGGTGTGGCCAACATTGACATCGGATTCTACTCCATCTTTCCAGATAGGCCATAGTAGTTTCCGTACCTCTTCTAGTCCTACCCGTGTAATATGTTCAATGTGCAGTTCATTATAATTGTGGAAAGACACGAGCATGTGAACTAACGAGCGCAATGAGTACAAGAACGGGTTAGATCCGATTTTCAGTGAATATGAGAGTAAAGCGCTCACACATGGGGCTTTCAAGGTGGGCCTGTTCCATCGTGTTCAGATTTTGGGGTCTATTGGGATTTGACTGGACACGGGGTCGAGGGAACACAGGCGCTTGATTGGATTGTTGCTGTTGCTGTTGCTGTTGCTGCTGCTGTTGCTGCTGTTGTTGTGAATGGCTGAATGGATTGTAGAATTGTCGGCCAGCATTGGTCTCCGTAGTGGTAAAAGCAGTCATCGTCTTCTTCATCGCAGATTTCAATGGAGCAGTGGGATTCGTTTGATTCCTTCGATGGCGTCGGGGTATCGCCGACGTAGTTGCACTATGTTTGAGAGCATATGCATCTGCATCGAAGCCATAAGGCGACGGAGCGGGTGGGTTATTATGCTGGGGGCAGGGGCGGGCTGGAGAGGGCCATAGAACGGGGGTAGCCACCACTGGGACCTGGAGGCCCATTGGCGCTCATGTAGGGCGTCTGTGGATACATTGGGGGACCATAATATGGATAGTTGCCATACGGCTGCTGCTGCATCTGTTTGGATTAGAAATATTGGGGCAAGGAATACGGATCTCTGAGATTAAGAAGAGAGTGGGCAGCAGTTGTCCACAAGATCTGCAAGAAGCTGCAACGTGCAAGAGACTGCGTCCTTTATTTCCTTTTCTAGCGTGTTAATTGACAGAAATTCGTGGCTGCTTGTCGCCGACGGTGCAGCAGGCGCAGAAACGCGGCAGAAATTATGGTAGAAATTGAAAGAGGCGGATAGTTGAGCATGGTCAGCGCGTTGCGCAGGGACTCAACCTAGTCTAATTTCTGTTCCTTGCATTGTTGTCCAAAATTACATGTAAACTGGGACAAATCAAGTCTACTGCACACGTGAGCTGGGGTTCAGGTATTTCGCTAAGCTTCGACCCACCCACTTACTCCTCTCTCTACTCCCGATAATGTCCTCCACCTTCTACACATGGCTGCGGTCTCCAGCTGCTCGTGAATACTTCTTCAGTGCGTGGGTTTCATCCTCATTGTTTTCATTCTCGGCTCACCGTTTCGGCCAGGTACTCATTTTTGGGGACCAGTATGTAACTAGACGCCAATACGTGCAGCTCGCATATAACACAGCATACAGGTTGCAAACTGGGGTCTGCCTCTGGCAGCCCTGGCAGACTTGAAGAAGGATGAAGAGATGATTTCAGGGACTATGACCACCGCCCTCATGTGCTACTCGTAAGCGTTTTATATGCTCGTGTGCGTTCCGATGCATGCATTAACCACAATCATTCTTAACAGCATGGTTTTCATGCGTTTCGGTGCGTGTTTCTTTGGTCTTGATTACACTGTGTACTTAGTGATATTGGCTTCTCACAGCATGGAGAGTTCAGCCCCGCAATTACTTGCTCTTCGCCTGCCATGCTACCAACGCGACTGCCCAGTCTGTCCAGGAGTACCGTTTCGTAAATTACTGGCACAGAGGGGGACGCGAAAAGAAGCTGGCTGAAGAAGGTGTTGCGCCCGCCGTGGAGGGCAAGGTCACCCAAGCCGTCAAGGCTGCGAAGGAGGAGGCTTCAAAAACCGTAGCTTAAGAAATTGTCATTTCTCCGCGGAACCTTACTGATAACCCGTATTCTTTATTCGTCTAATATACAAGATACATAAAGATTTAGAACCCCGAATTTCAAACCTTTCACCAAAACTCGTCATCGGCGTCGCCCCCTTCTTTTTCTTGCCTTTGGGTTGAGCCAACGCCTGTCGTTCATACATTTCTGCAATCTAAAGCAACATCGGAGACCGAGTTACAATGATACATTGCATGCGGTATAAACATAGACTTACCTGCTCCGGTCCAGTTGCATCATCGGCCGATTTATCATCACGGATTCGGAGGTACCGCGGAAAGCGCAGAGAAATACCTCGGTCTTCAACCTATGTATACGATTGTGAACATAAGCAAAAGTAAAAGCAGATAGACCGAAACAATTTACCAGTCCTTGGGCAGCAGTATATATCGGACTCAAACTTAGGTCAGCGGTCAAGACCTCCCACACGATCTTGGGTTCAAACCAGATGTCAGGCTTTGCGCCTCCGACTTTGATATCTCCCCGAGGTTTCGTCAGTTCCAGTGGTTTGAGTGTGTCATAATGAGTCTGCAGCACTTCTTCGCTGAAGCCCGTTCCAATCTTGCATATTGTTTGAAATTCTTCAGAGTCGCTGTCATAACAGGCAAGGAGGAAGGCGCCATAGACGTTCGTCCGTTTTCCTTTTCCATAGTAACCTCCGACCACAACCAGATCGAGCGAATCGCCAACTCCCGCCAGATAATCTTTCTTGAGCTATGAAGAGAAAGAAAAGTCAGTAAAGCGGCATTCTTTTATAGAGTTGCCGGAATCACCTTCAGCCAGTTGACACTTCGCCTACTGGGTTCATAGAAACTAGCATCAGTATCCAGCATTTTGACCATAAGACCTTCACAGCCATCTTTCACACTCTCCTCGAGGAAAGTTTGGATTTCTTCGGTTGTTTCACTGTCGGAAGATTTGGCAAAGTTGAATTCTCCAGGAACGATCGTGAAATGTTCTCGCAGCAATTCGCGTCGCTTGTATAGAGGCAGTTGCAACAAGGGCTACGGTTATTGTAAACAACCTTGCCAAGATGTGTTGAACAAGAAAAACATACCTCGCCATTGAGATATAGAAGGTCAAACGCGAACAGAGACACTTGAACCGTGATATCTTCGACCTTCACGTCTTTGCGTTTTCGTCTACTCAGCTCCTGGAAAGGCATGAGCTTCCCAGTAGTGCGATCAATGGCGACAGCCTCTGCATCAAAAACGAAAGACTTCGTAGATTCTTTTATACACTATCAAAGGATTAATGTGAACATTGGCGAACATCAAGTAGAGGGACCTTACTTTGGGAAGTTGGTCCACTAAGTCGGGATATTTCTTGCTCATGTCTTCAGAATTTCGACTGAACACTTTGACTGAACCATCTTCCAGCATATGCACCTATAGACCATTTTAATCAAATCAGTAAAGTGTAATCGAAATGATGGTTCAAGGCCTCTACTGACTTGAGCTCTTTCTCCATCATACTTGTATTCGCAAGTAAACCGTTTATTTTCGAAACGATCGAGAACCTCTCCGATAGCTTTCGTTGGTTTGGCCAACATGGGCTTGAGAGGTACGCCGGGTGTAAGCTTGCATTTCTCCCGAAGACCATCGATGCCAACTTCCAGAAGGGCCGGTATGACAAGGTCATAAGTTGGTAACTCGCTATTTAACCAGAGGATTATCAGTGCCCATGCAATACAACGGGAGCAAGAAAATCCTTGCCTGTAAACAGACTTGATTATATATGCACCCTCTTCGAGCCGTGCGGCAAGCTGGTCTTGACTCCATTTCTTGTTTGCTAAAATTGCAATGAGTGCTGAGAGGCAAGTTATAAGAGAATAGTTACATCGTTCCCGCTCAGCCAGAACAACTGCTTGAGAAAGAGCTACAAGTACAGACCGCTCGGCGTTTCCAATTCGTAGCTTGCCTTCGAGACTTCGAACAATGTACTTTGCTTCGAAGTCCTGGCACGCGGCCAGCATCTTAGTTATGATGGACACCTTCTTTGCTTGAGACTAGGAGAATGTAAATGAACGGCTTTATTTTTAGATAGGGCAAAGGTCGTACCGAATGTCCAGAAGATAGTGCAATGTCGCGCAGGTGCGAGAAGACGAAGGAGATAGTTAATGCCTTTGGCTTGAATAGAGTCTTTTGGCTATTTTTAGAGTTCTACTGAACTGTCAGCTTTCCACTTACACAATTAAGAGGGGAACATTCACCATTGCGACCAGTCCAAGATCTCCCTCTTTCTTTAGGTCAGCCTTAACGACACTTAGACTTCTGCCCGTGGATTCTCCAATGGCCTTGATTAGAAGACTCTCTCCAATCCCAAGTTCGACACCCACGTAGTCTGGGCTTAACTTGAGAGGAGAAATACAGTTAGGTACAGGGTTTAGAGCATAGCCTACAGGGACATACTCGATTGATGCATAGGTAGACTGCTTGAAGCAGCGATGTGTGGTCGTTTTTTGCGCTTCTCTGGATAACCAGTAGGAGAAACGAGGTGAGGATGGTGATCTTTTCTAGGCGCTTGGTAGTAGCTTCGATTAAGGAGAACGCTTTGGAAAGAGCAGCATACGGAACCCTATAAAGATAGTTGAATAATTATAAACATAGTTCCGAACAAATGCGTACGGTGCCCCGACTTTCCAGCCACCTTCAATGTCAACGTCGTCTCGTTTCTGCAAGGCAACTTGGGCACTAAATAAAGTGTAAAGCTTTCACATTTAGCGGATAGAGAAGGAAGCCAACCTCTTTGTAGTTACTGCTTTGTTGGATACAAGCTCCTCTTCCTCTTCTAAATCGTCCACTTCCTCTTCCCCCCTCGTCTGAGCTAGAAGACTCGTCGGCGTCGTCTGCAGGTAACACGCTCTTAGTCGTCGGTCCTGACGGTGATGCAGCCTTCTCCTTCCCTTGGGTCTTGCGTGATCGTGAAGCGGGTATGGGTGAGGTTTCTTTAGTTGGGGGTATCGGAGAGGAAGACTTGTTAGAGTCGTTCATGGTAGGTTCAGGAGCTATGAATATATTTATGAAGTGGCAGTCAATCAGTGAGCATGAGTCATACACATACATGACCTCGGGGGCACATCGTTTGGATTCTCGTCATCCTCGTCAATTATCCGCCTTTTCTTAATTTTTGGAGAGCCTGCATAGTAGCATTCAAGAAATGTAACCAACACCAATGACAAACGATGACATACTTGCAATAGGAGCGGTGCTTTCCTTCCGCTTGGAACTCTCAGCTAAAGGCGAGAAACAGTTCAAATGACGCGTTTCGATTGTTCAGGGCCCACCCACCTCTCTTTTCCTCGCGAGTGTCAATAACCATCGCGTCACATTCTGCCTTCGGCACGTCGGGTTCTGGTTTGGCTGCAGGTTCTTTCTTCTTGCCCCACATCTCTTGCAGATTGGCTTGTTGCGGAGGCGCTGCTTTGGTGGATTTAGGCATTTCGAAGAATTTCCCTGCTAGGTGGTTAGTTTTGTTAGTTGTATGCAGTGTTGTGACTTACCCAGTGTTTGCTGTCGGCCCATTTGTCTGAACGATGTTCGTGTCAGAAACGAAACGCGTAATACAAACATGCGTAAATAGCGCGTCGCGCGTGCTGTTCATTTACAGAGCTTGCCGATAACGACCGGATTGCGACCGGAGCAACTAAAAGTCGGTAAAGTGGAGCATAAAAAGGTATAAAAGCTATTCGTCGGCGTTCTCTCTTAAATTCTCAGGAAGACTTATAAGATTAGGCTAATTAGCACTGTTAAGCTGTTTGATCATCATTTTTGTTGGCTCTCAACTTTCAAGTATGAAATCAAAAGTGCGATCATGGTAATGAACTCCACTGAACATTCACAACCATCAACCAGAGTCCAACAATTGGCCTGAAAAAGATTGCATGCTGTCGTTCTTAACCATTTCATTGTGCACACCTGTTCACTGCCTTTCGGGTAAGTAAGTACAAGACAAATCGATCGAGAACAGCAGGTCCGGCGAGCTAGCGAAAATACAAGCATCGTCGATTGTGCCGAAAGATCATTTCATCGCAAGCATACTACCCAGCTCGTCAACTAAGAGGAATGCGAGGGAATTGTATTTGAGTGCAGTATGTTGCTGACAAGCCTGTTGAAGTAGTCTAGTATTCCAGTTTGTTGACAGTGACAATTATATGTAAATCATATGTGCAGGCGCGTGGATTCCAATCGATATTGTTCGAGAGTCGAAGGTCTTAGAAGTCTCTAACTCAATAAGCGCCAGAGCTCTCAAGGTGAAGCACCGGCATTTTCCGAATTGGCTATACAGTTACTCAACGGTGGCTTCCGTAGTGCCGTCTGGACCAAACAACCATCAACAAGTCGCCAAAAGTTCACCAGGCAGTCACCGCCCTCAACGCCCTCAAGACCGACATTATGGCTGACCATCAAGTAAGAAACTGTTGCTTGTCCTCGTAGCGCTGGGTAGCTAAACGAATTCTCGAATTCAGATCGAAAAGGCGTACCAAAAGCAGGATATTTTCCTCAACACCAAAGCTCGTGGTGGGTCTTGTAACCTGGGATAGTGCTCGAACGCGGATCTGATATTGGGCGTAGTTGGCAAAAGGTCTCCACCAGGGAGAAGCGCTGGTACAAGGATGTCGGTCTTGGATTCAAGACCCCCTCGGAGGCGATCAACGGCACTTACGTTGGTGCGTCGTTTGTTTCTATCATTTGATCCCTTACTCAGTGTGCCCTTGATCAGACAAGAAATGTCCCTTCACTGGTGACATCTCGATTCGCGGCCGTATTCTTACAGGAAAGGTTGTCTCGACCAAAATGAACCGAACCATCGTCATCCGCCGCGACTACCTCCATTACATTCCCAAATACAGTGCGCATCGCAGAAACTATATACTTGGTATCCGTGCTGACTGCTTGTTTCCAGACCGTTATGAGAAGCGCCACAAGAACCTGGCCGCTCACTTGTCGCCCGCTTTCCGTGTGGATGTCGGTGATGTTGTCACTGTTGGTATGTTGGAGCAAGCATATTATGCTGAAGATGAAATGCTGATCATATATTAGGACAATGCCGACCTCTGTCGAAGACCGTTCGTTTCAACGTTCTCCGAGTATCCAAGAGCAAGGCTGCTACCAAGACCTTCGGCAAGTTCTAGACGTATCAGTAGCTGTATTACTCTAGGAATCTATGTTTTTTGTGCTATGCCATACACTATGATTTAATGAAATTGAGAAGACCAAATAAGGACCAAACAATGATGGGAGTTGTGCTGGTGGAATTGGGCGGGATCAAGTCTGCAGCTTTGCTTGTTCTCATTAAACCAACTAGACGACGATTTACATAACTCTTTCTCCTGTAACGTCGTCCTCAGAATTCAAAGCTGGCTCCTACTCTTTTATCCGTTTTCACTTCCCGACTGTCAAAATCGCGGCCTCAGTCCCCACAACCGCCAGGTGCATCCATGGGCCAGCAGCCCTCAAAGAAGTCCAAGAAGGCCAGTAAAGACAAAGGCAGAGAGTCGCCCGCAGATGGCGCTGCAAATGAAGTCCAGCAAGATCTCAACGATGACAACACACCACAGAGTTCGATATCGCGCGCAACAGCCCCCTCCACGGCTCATGGTTCCGATTCAAGTTCACTTCCGAACGGAAATCCCTCTATCAATGTTTCTGATCCCGCAGGAGCTACAATCCCTTCAGCTGCAAATAGCTCTAGGGCCCATGGTTCCCCATATCCCGCACAGGCCACTATCCCCAGTATCGAAACAGCTCAACTCTCAGATTCTCTCCCCTCTCCACTTCCATCGCCAATGACCGCGTCTCTTCCTTTGGATATCCCTGTTACCCAAACAATTCTTTCCAATGGCAACCCTCTTAGCCCTAGTTCAATGAACAGCAATGGCAATGCTACCACAAGCGAATCTGTGGGAAACGGAGGCGCCAAGGAAAGGTTGAAGCAATTCGATGTCGATGACATGATTCAGCGCCTACTTGATGTTGGCTATACAGGCAAAGTTAGCAAGTCGCTCTGCCTCAAGAATACGGAAATAACCGCAATATGTCTTGCTGCGCGAGATGTGTTCCTCAGCCAACCGACATTGGTTGAACTATCGCCTCCCGTCAAAATTGTCGGTGACGTGCACGGCCAATACTCCGACCTCATTCGTTTGTTCGAGATGTGTGGCTTCCTCCGGCTGCCAATTATCTGTTTTTGGGCGATTATGTTGATCGCGGAAAACAAAGTCTCGAGACTATCTTACTCCTCCTATGTTACAAGATCAAGTATCCCGAAAACTTCTTCCTCCTTCGAGGTAATCATGAGTGTGCGAATGTCACACGAGGTATGTTCATGTGTTTCTTCATCAAATATGCTCTAATTGGCGTGCAGTTTACGGCTTTTACGACGAATGCAAACGGCGGTGTAACATCAAAACATGGAAGACGTTTATAGATGTTTTCAATTGCCTCCCTATCGCTGCCATTGTGGCATCCAAGATTTTCTGTGTGCATGGAGGACTTTCGCCTTCGTTGCATTCAATGGAGGACATTAAACGCATTCAACGCCCCACTGACGTACCTGATTACGGACTCCTCAACGATCTGCTTTGGTCGGATCCTTCAGATACAGCATTAGACTGGGAAGATAATGAAAGGGGCGTTAGTTATTGTTTCGGCAAAGCTATCATCAACGAGTTCTTGGTACGGTACGACATGGATCTTATATGCCGTGCCCATATGGTCGTAGAAGATGGCTACGAGTTTTGGAACGACCGCACGCTAGTGACGGTGTTCAGTGCGCCGAATTATTGCGGTGGTAAGTTTTCCTGTCATACCTGTCAAATGCTTCCAGGTCTGACTCCATCTCATCAGAATTTGACAATTACGGTGCTTGTATGAGGTGTGCTGCTTCTTGTTCTTTGTTCTCTGCCACTGCTAAGTACAAAATAGTGTTTCTGAGGATTTGCTCTGTGCTTTCGAGCTTCTTAAGCCTTTAGACGGTGCTGCATTGCGAAAGGAAATGACCAAGGCCAAACGGAAAAGGTGAGTCCTTGGTTCGAAGCCTCGATGTTGCGATAGACCAACTGAGTCAACAGTACAGTGTAATGGCAACTGCCTGAGCCAGTCTCGTTGCTTGCCGTCGTTTCGAGGCTGTGTGGAGCGTAACGACACCTCGTCCGCCTGCCCTCAACACGCTGGCGTGTGCTCTTGTTGATCCGAAGGAATAACTCGTAATAACTGCCCACCGGTCTCGTGGCCTGGGCTCTCATCGTTCCTGAGGCTATTCTAGCACTTGGAATCCTTTATCCTATATCACCAATCGGCTCACAACAGAAACGAATATCCACCTATGAAGTACCTTTTTGCTCCAGATCATTAATACACTCCCTATACATCTTCGGCATCCATCACCCCATCATCCCCCATCATCCCCACCACTCTTTTGCTTTCAGCCCTTTTGCATCACTCAACTGCACCACGCACGTCACGGCCCAGTCCGGCACAGCAAAATTCACCTGGACTTTGTAATCATATTTGTTTCCTCATTCTTTTCGCACTCCATATTGGGTATATCTTTTCTGTAGTACTGTCTTTTGAGATGACTGGTTTATTTTATTTTCTCTGTTTGCCTTTCTTTCATGCTATCTAATGATTTCCTGTCAATTTTCTTCTGTGTTACGATTCTTCTTTCTCTCTTACTCTCTATTTTTTGTCGCTCAGTACATACAAGCACTTATGTCATTCCAAGCTTCTGGCCAATCATGAAACGTTCTCAACTGATGATTCATGAACGAGATCTGCATCAAGGTCCAGAATGATCCAAATATGGTTATCTCAGAACTATTTATATCCAACAAATATTGGCATTTTTGGAATCGGAGCATATAACCCCTAGACACAACAGCAAGAGTGAGGTAATCGTTTTCTGTATAGATTTATTGCATTTCCCAAAACAGTAGAATCTATTTATCTTTCCCGTATCTAACCGTGACGTATCATAAGATAGAAGTATGTGGGAGGAAGAGGGCCTGGGTATATGTCGTTGCATGATCATTATGAATGAAGGTGATGCGAAAAGCGTCCTTCCGAGAATTTAAGATAGATTAAATTTATGGTCTCTTCGTAAACGTTTCGTAAGCCAGAACGGCGAATGCGAGCACTATCACCCCAGAGCCTATGAGACTCCAAAAGGTGATAATCTCCATCCCAGAGCCGAAGATGATCTATAGTTTATGACAATAAAATGAGATAATGTTGATGTTAGTTTTGGTAGACACTCACGTCGGATAATAGGACGAGAACAATAGTCAATAAGTTCCCGACGGAAACGATGATCGGACCCCACACGCCCAGTAAGATCTCAAAAATACAGATTTAGCTAAGGCATTCATGTGCTTCGAACTGGTAAAAGACTGACCATGAAGCCTGCATTGAAGATCACGCCGGACAATGTGATACCCGAGATGGTAAGGGCGGTCGTAGCATTAGGTGGAAGTCTGAACACCTCTGCACCAGACCAATGCAGGAAAGGGATTGGGATCCACAACACCGTGGTAGTGCACAGACCCATGAGCGAAGTTAAGAGATTCGGATGAAACCCGAAAGGAGGGGGTAGACGGCATCTTCTAAGTCGACGTCGATGCTGGCGCTTACTGTCTCGTCGTCGTCCGGTATTTGCTCGTATACGAGATGTGATGCGACCTCGGGGTCGGATGGTAGGGCCGCGTATATCTTATATAACACCTGATATAACCCATATCCGAAGGATGCCATGAGAGTGAGAAGATTGCCCAGCAGCGGTGCAGTGGGCTTGAGAGATATGTCGGCGGAGGTGGCAAGGTTCCCAGCGACAGGTTCTTTCTCTGTTGATGCCGTGCTGCCGCCATAAACAACTGCAACAGTCCCTAGGGTCGCTAACAGAACTGCGAGAAGACGTCTATATTCCCATTTTAGGTTGAAGAGTTTCACAGTGATTAAATATGCAAAGAAAGCATTGGTATTCCATATAGCTTGGAATAGTTGGGCGCTCAGTGAATAACGAGTTGATTCGAAATTTGAAGCAACTCACCAGTAACGTCGCTTACGCTGAGAGTTGAAAATCAAATGAGCACGGTCTATGCGTAGTAAACATGAGAGAGTACTTACGATGCTAATGATACAGCCAGAAACCAAAGCAATGCAGGGAAAGTACTGCCCAACGTTAAACAGAGCACGAGTCTGATGAATCTAGCGCGAGGGAATCTGGAGCCTGAGGACTTCTGGCCAGGTTCGAGGTGGTTCGCAATTGCAAGACCAAGCCCTTTGAATAGTGATACAGTAGTGTGATTGGTGGTAGCACGAAGATACAGAAGATGCAAAGGGAATATTATCGAGAATGACGAATGTACGAGATAACTAGAATCGATGGATTATCAGCTGTTTAACATGATACGGCAGTGTATTTCAAATTTCGTCTCACAAGATGAAGAAGGGCTGGCGATAGCCGAGGTTTGTTTGCACGTACTATCGAAACATACATCGATTAATTAACGTCGTTGAAGAGGAAAAAGCATAGCTCACTTGGGTTAGCTGACTCTCTATGACGAAAGCAAAAAGTGTGAATATGAATAAAATGACAGCCCACCGACCGCCAAGGTGCGGGATGGCAAGTGCGTCTGGGGATCTAGTATGCATTTAAGAGAGAATCATGCAGTCTATGCTGGGTTTATATGGTCTGGTTTCACCGAATAGCGAATAGCGAATAGGTGGTAAATATGGCCTAGCCTCAGAAGGACAGAAAGATAAAACTGAACCTGCAGTAGCCGAACGTGTTTGAATCTTCGCTGACAGGGCTGAGCGGACGAAGGAAGTCGGAACTAGGACCGAGGTCTCTAATTGTGCACTACATCACGTGCTATTCGCTGTTATTCCATCGAGACATAGGTGAACCACGACGGCCGCAAAACTTTTGCTCAGTCTCTAAACATACTCAATGTTGCGCGCACTGCTCTCATCCAGCCGCCCACTGGTCGCGCGTCTTCGCCTGGCCTCGCTTCCGGCCACACACCAGCCACACCACCACCATCAACATGTCACACCGTTTGCGTCCCAAATACCAGCACTCTCGCGAGGGATGAAAGTTCGGTCGTCTGTTAAGGTCATGTGTGATGGATGCAATGTCGTTAGACGAAAGGGAAGGGTGTATGTTGTGTGCTCAAAGAACCCCAAGCATAAACAGGTACGTCGTCCGTTTTCTTGTTCGGGATTACCCTGGCTCTGGGTTGCTGACTTTTGAGGTTGTAGCGTCAAGGATAGCTTCGCCGATTGGACTGGAGTTATTATAGCGGCATGTAAACCCGACCAGGACTGAAAAACGTTGATCATGACATTTATTTATTTATTCAATCATTGCGCTATACCCTCTAATGATACGACCTATAACTCCCGCACCCACATCTGGAACTCGTACTTGACACCATTCTCCTCCTGCTCTCCCTCGGGCACCTCGAACCCAACCCATTCTTTCAGATCAGCATGTGGTGATCGTGTCCACTTCGGGTCATCCTTCACAAAGTCGGTCATGAATACGTCGCAGTCTTCGAACGCGGGGGACAGGATGCGGGTGATCAAGACGCGGTCAACACATGGTTCCGTTGGAGAGAGCGGGAGCGCCAGCGATTCCGCGTACAATGTCGCCCCTCCTGTGATGAATCCCCGGTACAAGTTTTTGGCATCGGGGTTTGAAGGATCTATAAGTGAGACTGCAGACCCGAGACTATCTTTGAGCACAGCCGATCCTGCTGTTGTTCCCCTGCTCAGAGAAAAAATGTTGAGGGTGTCAAGCGTGAGGTTTTGAGAGCATTAGGAATACAACGAACAGATCATAGTCTTGATTTCTGCTAACTATGACATTTAAGCGCCTGGGAAGCGGCCTGTGTTTCTTGGGTATACTCTCCCAACTCTTCCTTCCCATGATGACTACATTTTGTCGACCTTCGGGTGCGGTGGTGGTGGCGTCAGAGAAATATTTCAGTTCTTTAGGAAGTCTCCATGGGAGGCGCGAGTTGGCGCCGATACCGTTAGCCTGGTGGCTGCGACGATGATGGTGAAACGAGACATGAGAATAGGAGGAATTTGATGTCAGTCGTTTTTGGACGGGACTTGCATGCTAATCTAAATGAAAACCGTTCATCAAAGGCTCATTGGTGTGAATCACGGGAACAAGATATGCGTTTAGCAGATAACAGTATCAACAAACGAGACGCAACGAAAACAGGCAAAGCATGCAGATTCGACCAAAAAAACATAAAAAAACCGACAATAGT